>CM049322.1:21001399-21153899 GCA_026874595.1 Sipunculus nudus | reverse complement strand
TAAGCTACTATGACGTCATCATTTTCTGAATCATTACCACTTGGGATATTTAGAAGCCTCCTCGTATCATCATTATCAGCCTTAGTTAAGTCCTGTATATATAATGAAAATTGAGAACTGAAAATTTGATCATTTATCCGATATCCGGATGATGACAAAAAAGGAAAAAACTGGAATACAGATGAAATTTCAAAGACCATTTATCTATAATAACAATATTTCACATGACACATGAATGAATTTAATGTATAAACATAACTAAAATGATAAATGTTTTTGACAAGATTTATAATACATATAACAGCTTCAATGTTCTTTTCTGCCAGTATCGTAAGGGTGGCGATCACCTTGTGCCCCAGATTACCGGATAAACCAATCTCTACACCACATTGAGGGCGTGGACTAATGGGGATTACTATGTCGTGTTTGACACAGCTTATCAGTGGCTGTACACAGGAGTCGTTCCAGATCCCCCTTTTTTTTAAACCGCAGTCCTGTTTAGCAAGTTTTTTCGGGGTCTCGACATCAAGGCTGGCACAGGGTTAGAATTAGACCAAAGAGTCAGGAGTGTTGAGGATATAAATGTTGGAGTTTGATACACAATGCGATACAACGCCCTCATTTGTCTGCTTACAATTACTTGTATTTGACTGTAGGAGCCCTGGTGGTGAGACCCAGATAATCTTACTATTCACAGCAGCGGTTAAAAGGAAGGAGATCTAGAATGGCTACAGTGTATAGAAGCTGCTCGAAAATGTCACTTTGCCGGAGAAAGAAGGTATAGAGAATAGATCTTTGACGCATTATCATTAAATAAATAACATTTTTTGACTGATATTACACCCTTAGGATACAATATGCATACAACAGGACTTGACCTGTCATAATGTCTTATTTGAAAACAAAGAAATAACTAGTACATTATTCCGCTCCGGTAACTTAATCATAAAAGCGGTATAGCGACCACGGGTCCTGGTTACTATGTACCTGACATATGCATATAGCGCGTTATAGCCGGTTTCTGACATCACCAGACCACGTCGCAGTGTTATTACCGCCCGTCAAGATAATCAATGCGATGTTTTACCGCATTTCACATACCGCGCTCTTCTGCAGCAATCCGCATACCGCATACCGCATAAACGCAGAAGATTATAATTCGCCGTACGCTATACCACAAGGGAAACCACAATATTTGGCATTCATCCGTCATATACAAGGCATTTAATTCATTAACATCAATGCGTTAATGACTGAGACAATATAAATGATTTGAGCTAATTATCCGCATTCATATTGTTGTGTGCTTTCTACCTGATTGGCACACATGATTGGCTTTGCCACCTAATAGGAATAGTAAGAATTACAGGGATTTGACAGCCAATAGAGCGTATACCTCCGCCTAACTTAAAACACCCTTACTCATTCCCTTTATGCCATCGATACTGAAATGCTGAAGGGGTCTTAACTGGCCCTTATCCCACACAAGAAATTAACATACAATAAATCATTCAGCAAGAAACGCCGGTGAGAGCAAAATCTCCTTGACGGAGATCGTTAATTATAATTGCAGTGTCCTTCCCTTCGCTGCCATGCATTGGACAATGATATAGAGGCATAAAACTTTTATACTAAGATACTGAGCATTATTTCAACAGCTCCTCCGAACTCGGTTCTACCTGAGCGACGCAATATTAGATACTGGTTAGTTTCAGTCAAATTTTCGCGCATGCACATTCACAATTTGCGCATCTAACATCTCTGTATATACTAATATTATATAAACAACCTACAAAATCGTAGGGTTTCTCCCATGGATAATAAATATCAACACAGCAATTTTGGGTTGAAATCACCATATGGGCGAATGGCCTTTCCCTAAATTTGGAATACAGTCGGTCCTGCTTAATTGTATATCGTATAATTGTATATCCCGTTTAATTGTATTAAATTATGAAAAACCAAAACCTTTTTCTATGTCTTTTTAATAAAATTCTCCGTTTATATGAATATCTGATAAATGTATTTATCAGGTAATTGTATAGTAAAATCCGTCCATCATGTACGACAATCCCGGATATTCATGTGCGACAACGGTCTCAGGGACCGGTGCGCTAATTATAAACCTTTGATATTGCTCGCCCGACAGCTTTGACGGGTTTCCGCACGGACCACTGACCACTCTTACTTCTAATTAGCCTTTGATATGATTCGAGCCACCGGCTGAAATGGTTTCGCTCCTTGATTACATGCTAACTTAAATGTGTGTTTGATGCGTTAATTCTACACGTGCTCCCCGGACAACGATCACCGGGTAGGTTGCATTATAAACACAGGATACGCTATAAACACGGTATGTCACACGACAGCATTACCTGTACGGTCAATCGGTTAATATGTTTTATAATTCATAATAAAATCCGTAAGGAAAACGGTATCTATTCGTTTTTTATAGTTAATTCGAAGTATGAATCTGTATTTCGCTGGCCTTATGTGACCTCTCACCTTAATGACCTTTGACATATTCACGTGATCGGTATGCAGCCAGCCATGCACACTGCGTAGGATCGCACTCGCAATGGTTTTGAGTAGAAACGTTCTTTGGCGGAAGGATGACGTTTTCCAAAAGACCACACATGAACAGGTTAACGTGAAGAAAGTATTTTTTTAGTTAAAAAAGAAGATAATACGTGTTATAAAAATCAAAATCTTGTAGGAATCTTGCTAAACTTCGTGACCTTTGACACATTCACGTGATCGTTAAGATGTCAGCCATTTTGCAGCTTCGCTTTTTATAGATAACATACACGAACAGGTGAATGCACAGTAATTATCTGTTTCTTAAATGAAACATATCAAATGTTTCATGATAACTCGAACCCCCCCCCCCCCCCCCCCCCATTCCCTCCTGTGAATGGTGGTTTTGTTAGTAAACTGTTGTGAAGTTTCTGTATTAATGAGAATTTTCTCTGTTAAAGATTACGCCAGAGTAAGCCAACCGAAAATGTTCCCTTATTGGCCCTATTATCGCCCATCCCGCCTCGTTCCCGTGTATCTAGGTCACACTTCCGTTTCCTGTAATCACATTTTTCGAAGGCGAAATGAAGTGGACTGGGAGGGAGCGTTGTTTGTAATACAGAAAAGCTCACAACAGTTTACTAACAAAACCCCCATTCACCATGGGGGGGGGGGTATATTACGTAAACATAAGTGTGAGCTGTTTCTGTATTAATGAGAATATAACAGATAAACCTTGGGGAGGGGATACCTACCTGGAACGACGGAATGAGGAGAACATCATTGCTGGGATGGAGCAGACGAAGACGTCGCCTCCGGAACAGACATAGAAGGCGAGGACGGTCTGGAAAACTGTAGAACCTCACCCGCCGCAATCATAGGGCCCAAGGAATAAAGGCCAGAAGCTTGTAACTGGACATCCTTGAGATAAAAGCGGGTGAAGGTTGAAGGCGACTTCCAATAGCCTTTCTTGACCAGTTGATTTGGGGAAATCCCCGATAAATGGCCCAACGATGTAGAAAGGGCTCGAATGTCATGAGCCTTGATGTGAAGCTGCTCTAAGGTTGATGGAGAAGCCGGATCATAGGCGGCGACAATAGTAGCTTTTAGCCACGCACTAAAGGTGATAAGGCTAATTTCTTTGTTTGAAGTGGTGACTTTCGTTGAAATAAACAACTTCTTGCGCCCCCCCCCCCCCTTAAAGAATGAGGAGCTTTAAGATAGTAACGTAATGCACGAACAGGGCAATTTGTAGCCCCGTAACGGTACCGACCGTTAGGGAGGGCCGGAACGTGCCTAGCTGACGGAGGATCATCGAAATTTTGGTTCTTCCTATAAAAGTCAGGAGGGAAATGTAGGGTGGCCGACGAACCGTCGGCCGCAATTTGCGTAAATTTCGAATCAGCCACGAGGGCATGAAGCTCAGAGCGGCGACCGGCAGGTGCAAGAGCAATGAGGAAAACCGTTTTCCGAGACAAATGCAGAAGATGTGCCGAACGCAGAGGCTCATAAGGGGGTTCGCGGAGGTGATGTAAGACAACGTCCAGGCGCCAGGAAGGCGCGACATAGCGAGGACGAGACGCGCGGGCATGTACCCCCTTGAGAAAATCCGTCACCAACGGATGATGAAGGACACGATCGTGACCTAGCGGACGGAGCACGGACAGCAGGGCGGCACGATAGCCACGAAGAGACTGATAGGAAAAATGTTTATCCTGCAGTAAAAACACGAAAAAATCCAAAACCGCCGCAAGCGACGGATCTAAAGGAGAGATTCCGCGGGCAGACGCCCAACCGGTGAAGAGACGCCACCGGGAGTCATAAATGCGGTCCGAAGAATGGCGACGGGGAGCCGAGGCAAGGAGAGCAGCGGGACTTGAAATGCCCTGATCCTTGAGGTGTCCGATGAGAGTACGCATGCGCGCAGAGGGCACGACCGAAATGGATGACGTGCTCGCTCGGGGGAACGATGGGAGATCGATCCTGCGCGGTAGAAGAAGCGGTGGTCGGGAGAGAATCGAGCGCCACAGAGGAAACCACGGAGCCGCAGGATGAAACGGGGGATGAGGAGGAGATCCGTCTGTTCCGCTCGGGACAGGTGGAGGAGGATACGGCGGATTAGATGGGGAACCGGAAAGGCGTAGAGAAAACGGTGAGACCACACAGACGGAGGGGTGTCGGGGAGACGGTCGCGGGGGTGACGTAGACGCGTCGCGGTAGGCACGAGAACTGGGGGGGGGGGGGGGATCGAACAGATCGAATTCATGACGCCCCAGTTGAGTGAAGAGACTCCGAATGACAGGGAACGGAAGGACCACCTGCGGAGGAGGAGACGCAGGGCGACGGGAGCGCGTCGGCAAGAATGTTCGATACACCCGGAAGATGAGCCGCACGAATCGAGGCTCGGAGTGAGATGCACAGATCGAACAATAGGTAGGTCTCCTGCTTCAGTGAGGGAGACCGAGTACCGCTCTGCCTGTTTATATATGCCACGACCGTGGTGTTGTCGGTCCGGACGAGAATGTGACGGCCGAGCAAGCGGTGGGACCAGCGGGGATCGCGCGATGGACGGCTCGAAGTTCTAGGACATTGATATGCATGAGGCGTTCCGACGGGGACCAGACCCCCGAGGCGCGAAGATCGGCCATATGGGCACCCCAATCGAGGGGAGACGCGTCTGTATATACTGTACAATCGATCTCCTGAGAAAAAGGAACTCCCTGCAGGAGAAAGGGAAGGTCCAGCCAGGGACGAAGGGACCGCCACGTGAGCTGAAACGGGAGGACCGTAGGACGAACCGAGTTTAAACGGAGAAGGCCGTGACGGCGCAGGAGAGACTGAACTGGACGGAGGTATAGCCGACCGAACGGGATAAAAGTGGCGGGCCAGTTGAGAGTGCCGGGTAGAGAAGCAGCGGTCCGAGAATCGACACGGCGAGACGCGAGAAAGGAACGAATCTGCTGGCGGAGTTTGAGAGCAAAATCGCGCGGGAGAGACGCAGTGCCGGACGCAAAATCGAGCGTCACACCCAGAAACTGCAGGGACTGGGTGGGAGTGAGCAGGGATTTCTCCGCATTGACAATTAAGCCAAGGTTCTGGAGTAAATCGAGAACCCGGGAGCGATGAGTCAGTAAGAGAGAACGATCGGCAGCATGGACAAGCCAATCGCCCAGAAACGGGAGCACAGAAACGCTCTGGGAGGGGAGGTAACGCGTGACCGTGTGATCGAGCATGGTAAAAATCCAGGGGGTCACATTGATCCCGAACGGGAGGGCCCGGAATTGATAAACGCGGTTCTGATAGGCGAACCGAAGAAACGGTTGAGACGATGGATGGATTCGGACGTGAAAATAGGCATCCGTAAGGTCTATTTTGAACGCCCAACCCATCCGACGCACAATGCGGAGAACCGCATGGATATTGAACATCCGAAACGGCGGCGGGGCGATGAACGAATTTAGGCGCTTAAGATCTATAGTGGGGCGCCACCTCCCGTGAGGCTTGGGAACGAGAAATAGGCGAGAGTAAAACCCCACGGTTGATGGGAAAACCTCGAAAATCGCCTTCTTGTCGAGCATAGATTGAATCGCCTCCTCCAGGGCGAGACGCTTGACCGGATCGGACGGAGGCGGAGTGTAGAACGGATGCAGGGTGACGGGAGGAGCGTGCAAAAACGTAAGATGGAAACCGAACTTGATGGTGCTGAGAACTAAACGATGTGACGTGATGCCTGCCCAAGCGGGAAAATGGGCGCTGAGACGAGCGCCAACCGGACCGAACGAGTCATTTCTTGGTCGAACCTCGTCTCGAGGAACGACCACGAAAAGGCTGGGACCGGGTGGTACGGCCGGAAGGACGGGTATACTGAGCTGGGGCGCGACGAGTCGAAGCGGAAGCCGCACTAGAAGGGCGAGACCGCGGAATGCGGAAGGACAGCCGTGGAGCAAGAGAGGAACGCTACAAGGCGCGGTCAAAAAAGGGGCCGCAGATGGCCGCCAAACAGAAGGAACCAGGTAAAAGGCTGAGAGTAAAGCTCAGTCAATTCCGCCTGGGTGAGTTCCGGTTTCAAGGGACGTAAAGAATGAAAACAGGCCGAGCGGCGCAATAAAATACAATTTTCAACAAGACGCCAAACAACCTTTTGCAGCTCAGCACAGGCATGTGCAGAAGCTTGCCATATATCATTCAGTGTGGGCGGGTTGGGAGAGACTGCGAGCAGGCTAGTAACGGCCTGCAAGTTGTTCACCATCCCAGCCGCTTGACGGCCGAGCCCCTCCAAATCCGACAGTTGACGGTCGGAGATCGGGGCGGAGGAGGAATATAAGGATTTACCGTCCGCGAACGGCTGTTCGAGGCTGGACTCAAGACGCATCGGTGCCGAAGGAATAGCCGGATGATCCGGAAAAGGGATCACACGATCAAAACAGGTAGCGCGGTACCCTCTGGAATTCCTCTGGACCCTGGCGGAAGCGGGGCCCCTGTAGAGGTAGAGCGCGACCCCGAGACTACGGCATGGTGCTCTCGTAACAGCTCAACCGTGTGATCGGTGAATTCCATACACACGGCTGGGGTGGAGGAAGGCAATTGAAGAGCGGCCGGATTCAAATAGGAACCGCCGGCCGACGCCGTGGAAGTCCGAGGTTGTAGACGACGAAACTTCGGACCGTTAGGTTGCGCCTCCTGAGTGGAGGTAGCAACGAGGTCCAGCAGCGCAGATTGCGCGCACGCCAAGCCTGGCGTTGCAGCGCGACCTCCGACCACTGGTCGATTGCCAGGGCGGGATCGGCAGCGTGAGATGACGGGGACGCCTGAGAACCCCGGGAAGGGGGATCCAGGGAAACCCGTGGAGCCGGAACGACCGGAGGCTGAAAAAAGAAGCCGAGGTTCGGCTAGCAGCAGGAGCTACCCGAGAAGGCACCGGAACCAGGGCCGCAGACGGCACAGCAGACGGAGACTGAAAGAAAGAGCCGGCCGGGCGGCCGGGATACGTAGAACGGTCCACTGTAGCAGCCGGTGTCACCGGAAGCGAGGGCGGCTGAAAAGAATGGGATGCAGGAGGGCCTGAAATACCTGCCTCCGCACCAGTAAGGCCCGGGCGATCCAGCGGGACGGCCCCGGCCGTCTCGGGGGATAAGGAATGAAGCCGGCGTGGGGCCGGGGGTGATGACAAAGGCCTTAGGGAAAGCACCGGGGGAACAGGGGAGGCCTCCGGACGAACGGACTCGGGTCTAGACGGATCGTCTAGATCCGACATCAGTGAAGAGCAAAACCGTGATAGTTTATGCAAGATGGAATAAGCGGACGGGGCATCGGAACGGGGAGCCGCGTGAACCGGGGAAGATTTCCGCGTCCGGGTAAGGGAAAGTAATGACTTTGCTGTCGAAACGACCGGGGAGGTAACGGGACCGGTGGTAATGGATGGGGAACGTAACACTGCCGTGTTGCGTTCACCCATGGTAGCCCCCCACCCCCACCCCCCGGAGGTGACCGCGGGACCAGATGATGGGAGCGTGGAAGGGGGAACCCCCAACTACCGGGGAATGGGACCAATCGTGAAAAGGCCCATTTGTCAGAAGACCAAGTCTGACGATAGAAACAGGGATCCGCCAGACCCCGGCAGGAGTCATTGTGAGAACGGCAGGGGAAACAAGTGGGGTGAGAATCCCAAGCAGGGATAAATGAACCACAAGAAGCACAATAAGAGGGGTTCTCCATGGCGGAAAGGGAAAAAGAAACACAACATACAGTTCAGTTGGCAATCCCGACTGTACAAACCAAAACAGTAGACGAATCGCGCAGAGCGTGATCACACGTCCATCATAGCTGACGCCAGAAGAAAAATGTGATTACAGGAAACGGAAGTGTGACCTAGATACACGGGAACGAGGCGGGATGGGCGATAATAGGCCCAATAAGGGAAATTTTCGGTTGGCTTACTCTGGCGTATAAACTTTAACAGAGAAAATTCTCATTAATAAAGAAACAGCTCACAATTATGTTTACATAATAAAACTTGAGGAATCGTGTTAAACCTTTGACAGCATTTGAGATATTCACGCGATCGGTAAGCTGTGAACCATTGGCAGTGAGATCGTTTATTGTTAATAATAAATGCAAACAGGTAAATATACAGTATTTTTTTCCGTAGAAGGTGTAGAAATTATAATTAAATAAAATATATAAACTTATGCTTAAACATCAGAAAAATTAAGAAAAAAAAATCAAAACAGATAATACGAGAAACACACGCAAGTAAAAGTAAAGCCATCCGATAGGAATTCATAGTATTGTATAGTGACGGCTACAAACTTGAAAATTAACACCCCGTTTATGTTAAAGGCCGCTTAAATGAATATAATCGGTTTACAAATATGATATTCAATTAAACGGGACCGACTGTAATGTTGTTACAAAGTCGACATTCACACTGTCAGTACTCGTATTAAGAACTATACAATCGCGGCGAGCACTAAAAAAAGTTTCCCCTTGTGTCGAAAACGTTTAGCTCATTAGCACATCATAGTTACTTGAGTAAGTGCCCTCTTGCGAGAAGTATAGGCATATCCGCCATTGCTGGAAGAGGCCACTGGTCAATCTCATTCTGATGCCAGAAAGCAGGCAAGGTTCCCCTCTGCCGAAGGACAGCCTACGTTTTTTTCGTTGACAATGTTAGTATTGTTATTAATATTTTTGTTGTTGTTTTTATCTTTGATTTTGTATTTTAATGTTTTGAATATTAGGTCACGTGACTATGTATTAATGCATTATGTGAACCATTCTTGTGAAGCTATGGGCCTGAGGCCTATATTTTCTGAATGAAACTCATTAATTCATTCAGGACAGCCTACGTTACCATGGGGGTATCTATTAATTGGCCTGTCTTCTAAGTTAATGTCTCAAAATAGTCATAACTATATGATATGGCAACTTCCACCACAGGTGGTGACGACGGGGAATAAGTCGCGCACAACTGCACTTGTGGATACGCAAAATAGAATACGGGACCAAATCTAATAAGTACACCACATAAACCTATAGAATAGCCCGACCTATGAGCTTTGAGTAAACTATGGGGAAATGAAGGCGCCATATTTGGGCCTTATTAATAGATTATAGGTAGAGTTTTTCTTATTCGTCAAGCTGGTGACAGTTATGAACATCTGTAAGTAGTTTAGTGTAAGATGACATTTACGCTCAGAACAAGGTGTATAGGAATAATGTTTTCAAGATAGCGTTTTATCTTAGAATGCAGGATGACGCCTTTCTATTCTACATAAAAGAGTTTACCGAAAATAACGGTTTAATCGATATTCAGACAAACGATTAAATTTCCTTATTTTTTATGTGAAGAAAATATAAGCTTTCCGACTGAAACATATATATATATATATATATACATACATATATATATATATATATATATATATATATATATATATATATATCGAATGTTGTTTAAGTTTTACGGAGAGGGATCAGTAACAGTCCGTAAAATGATAGACTGACACGCGGGCTTCACGATTAAGGTCCCTAGGTGGCGCTACCGAAGATCGCAGAAATCGACCCATTGGTCGGTCTATTCTATATTTCCATGGTCACCCCTTCTTTGGTAACTATGTATTGTATTCTTACCTTATCAGCTTCGGTTGTATCAAATGTCGATGCTTGGGTTATGGTGAGTACAAAAAGGCACAAAGCCAGTCTATAGCCGTCCAATGGCTTCATGGCCCTGGTATAACCCTGCAAAGGGAACAAACAGAGTAAAGCACTCAGAGAGCGCAGGCCTCCGTCAAGGCGGTGAGCGATGAAAGGTACGGGGCCAGTCTACAGCGGTCGACTTACTTAATGGTGAAAGTATAACTCTCCAATGGAACACTAGATGTGTCGGAACGACACGAATGCCCCCGCCTGGAGCAAATTAGAAATATTTAGGAAATTTTGTAAAATTTTTCAAGTTCAGGAGCTGTCATATGGTCACAAATCGGTCAACGAGGGCAAAATGCAAACTCGATCTGTAACGGGTCATTATCAAGCAAAACACCAAAAAATCAGGCCAGTATCTACAGGCATTGTAAAAAAAAAGTCCATACATGTGCATTTTTTTTTTATTTCTGTTTTGCATGAAATTTTCTGTGTTCAGGAGCCGTAAAACGGTCAAAAATAGGTCAACCAAGACGAAACGCGAACTGGATCTGTAACTGGTCATTATCTGCCCACACACCAAAAATCAAGCCAATGTCTGCAGGCATTGCGAAAAAAGTCCGTACAACTGTTTGTTTTCGTAATGACGGAAGGACGGAAGGACGGAATGACAGAATGACGGAATGATGGACATGGGTAAAACTATATGCCCCGGCCACTTTGTGGCGGGGGCAAAAAATAACAAATAAATAAAGAAACTAAACAAAAATAAATCAAATAACTCGAATGCAACTCTCAATCCAATTCATGGATTGAAACAAGAGCACCGCAAACGTGCATAATGCGCCCGTCTTATGTCTTGTGACCTCTGATCTCATTGAATATACATGAATTTTGATAAGAATCAAATTCAGGTGATAGAACTGTATTGATCAATATTTACAATGTGTTAAGTCACCAAGGTGCAACCAAAGTCTGGTACCTCTGACCTAAATAAATATGCGTGGATTATGCCGGAAATCGAACTTGGGCGAGGTATTATATTGATTAACATTTCTGTGTGGTTAACAAAATCCATTGTGTTCCTCTCAATTTATCATGTTGAAACCACAAAGTAGCCTAGTGACCTCCGACCTTGTTAAATATGCTTGGACTTTGCCTATAGTTCAACTCGGGGGAGATAATCTATTGGTAAGTAGATATGGCGATTTTTGTGTAAATCCATCAAGTCCCCGGTTAATTATCGCGGCGACACTAAACGTTAACGGACGGCACGACGCACAGACGGACGGGCGGAGGGTATACCATGATATGTCCCGTGTAGACGGGCGTATAAAAACGTTCGCTCTCTTTCAGGCAGACATTCTCCCCATCCCAGTGGCTGAGACTTGTTTTTGGCCATGGCTTTTAAGATAAAGGTAGAGGTTAAAAGACTGATTTCACCCGACTCAAATAGTGCTGCCACCCTGGATTTAATGGGAAAAAAAGTAAAAAGTCATACAAGAAAAAGTGTTTTCTGAAAAAGTAGGAAAGCGGTAACCATCAATGCTAATAGTGCAAATTGTGTAGAATTTTGAAGCATGTGATATTCTAAACAAGCTTATTGTATGAAAATGGATACATACATACATACATACATACATACATATATATATATATATATATATATATATATATATATCATAGATATACACACTGACACACACACACACATACATATATATATATATATATATATATATATATATATATATATATATATATATATATATATATATATACAGTAGAACGCCTGCTAACGGCCACGCCTCTATAACGGTCAATACGTGTATAACGGTCAGATTTTCCGGTCCCGAATTTTCGACCGTTATTTTTCATTATCATTTTGTTGTCAATTACGGTCACTCCTCTATTCCGTATTACGGCCAGGTCTCTCGGCCCCGCTGGCCGGGAAACGCCTCAATTACGGTCAGGGGCAGTGACTCCGTCACATGGGCTCAACAAATCGAGCGGCCGCTTCTGACCTCAATATCATTACACAAGCGTCCACTCTCACACATTCCTGTCTGTTAATGAGTGCCTGGATAAAGGTAACCACTCGACCGTGACTGAGTTGTTTGACACTTAGCCAGCGTTGTACTACCCCACACAGCCTCATTAGTATGCACAATAGTAAGGCCTGTGTTCCCACCTGCGTGTATTTTTGGGAATCAGTCGTGCGAGCCAGATCTTAATCAGGCTGTTTGTCATTTTTTCACGAATGACAACCAGCGGGGTCCCGATGATTATGTCATCAGAAAAAACGTTAGGCAAGCTGTGGATCTTTAAACTTTCTTTAATGTCCTTATGAACACGTACATCAAACGAAAACTGTGGCAAACACCGCACAATTTACACATACATGAATAATTATGAATACAAAATAAACATTGTTACATGTGTAAAATGTTCCTCATACTCTGTCCCAATCACTTTGACCATTATGGTGACCTCGAAAAGACATGAACTTGCTCTTAAAAAAGGTAGATCTAATAAGGTAGAGTGAGGGATAAGCAGCTGACAGCTAGCAGAATTCTATGGTGCCGGCCGAACTCGAGTTCAAACCATATTTGTACATATTGTTGGTAAATATTGGTACTAATACTCTGTCTATACGTTTAATTTTTTGATTTTAATAAAGATTTGAAATTGGTTCGTGTTACATTTAACCCCCCCCCCCCCCCCCCACCCTGGTCAAGTCCTGTATAACGGCCACTCCTGTATTAAGGCCACTTTCATCCAGTCCCGACGGTGACCGTAATACAGGCGTTCTATTGTATATATATTCCAGTATACCATGTATCTAGTGATTTGTTAACCACTGGAAAATAAAGGTCCACGGGGCAAACAGTATATACACTGGAATACTTAACATTGCGTGTCTGTATATAATTTGTTAATTAGTAATTGATCGCCTAAACTAAAACAATATCCATTGCTATATAAAGTCAGTCATTTGTAGGATTGTTATTTGCTGTACATCTATGATGCTTATTTGAGACTATAAACTTTAACTGAATTCAGAAAATGATTATTTGAGTCATTATTACCTACACCATACGTTCATCTCCGCTCGTACATGCTTGTGTGTTTGTATGTCTGTTCACAAAATAAATCAAGTAGTCATGAACGATATATCATGAAATTTTAAAGGTATTCGGGAAGGGGCAAGGTTGGATCAGATGATATTTCTGTGTGAATCCGGCACGTGGTCCACATCAGGAACTTATCAAGTAATGTTAACAAATGTTTAGTCGTTTATGCAGGAATAAACCTGAAAATATGGGCCGAATAAATGAATGCCCACATCACGGAGGCTTGTTTTCATTGGAGTGTAAATTTCCACTTCACATCGTTTTATACATATACATATTATATATCATATATAAATATAAATTATACATTTATACTTATATATATATATATACATATATATATATTACATATATATATATATATATATATATATATATATATATATATATATATATATATATAGACAGAGAGAGAGAGAGGGAGATAGGTTACTTGACACAAACCAAATCTTACGTGAAGGAGGTACATATGTGTTATTTAAATTCTGTCTGATGTCAACAATTTACACACTGTACTTACAAATCTCCAAACAGGATTGCAAGAAAAAGGTCTGGTTTAATATAAAACGGCTGATGCACTCACCTAGCGCTCAAGTCCAGATCAACTGCCCTAGATTCAATGTATGATTTACCTGTACGACGCCAAGTTTCATTAGAATCTTTCGAAGTAAACCATCCTTGTCCCCAGATACTTTGTCATGTGCCGTCCAAGCCGTCACGCCTGACCGTCGCTGAGCATACGGACGGAATAGGGTTTGCGTTTTCTGCATGTGACCGCGATGTGAACGGGTATGGTGACTGAGAGGACGGTCGGTCACGGCCGATTAATTCTTTGTTAGGCTTGGCAGGGGAAATCAGTTTATTCATTCAGACAGAACATCGTGGTAATGATCACCCTGTTCAAGAGAAAGTTGACAAGTCTTGTGTTTTAACTTTAAAAATAAGACCACAGATGGCGCTCTATCCTGTTTGCCTGCGCCAGTGTTCTGTGTTGGCACGAGTCTGTGTGTCTGTTGGTGTTATAATAGCCTACTAGTAAGCCTCCAGATGAGGCTTACGAGCACTCTATATAAAATATTGGTGTGCGAGCAAGGACACAGATCTTAAAGATAAATCATATCATTAGCTTAGAATAACAAATGTGGGTCTTTACCAGGGTGTGTGAACCATTTCCAATAAGTTAAAACAAAAAAAAAATGGTAGGTGGCTACTAGCCTCGCTTGTTGATTCGACTTTCTGTTTTAATCACTAGGTGGCACTATTTTAGGGACTAGCAGTAAATTTCATGCTTGGATTTCCTTAATGAATGAGCCTGAAAACTAACAGCCAATAAGAAGAAGGACTTGTTTGTTTAATAGAAAGTATTGGGTATCACATTGACACTTTTAAATAGATCATGCATTCATTTGCCGGCAGTATAGCCTGTCGGCTAGATTACCGGCAAGGTCAATTTTTCCTGCCGGCTGTTAAGCCACTGGACTAAACTGTCAACACCCACTTCCAATAAGGAACGTCATGAGGGAATATTCACAAATGAGCACTTATGCTCAAATTAACCTGGGAATATGGGCCGAATAAGTGAACTCGTGAACACGGCTATAAGGAGTAAGGGGTATTTACCATGGAACATAATGTTACTCCATACCTTCATGACACCGCTAGTTTACTGACACTATTTGGTAGATTTTATAGAGCGGTTATTGACTGGTTTCAATTTTTAAGAGTATATATATATATATATATATATATATATATATATATATATATATATATATATATATTATATTAAAATTATATATATATATATATAATACCTGTCGCCATGGACCAAGGGTACCTAACCGTGCTAAAAATAAATGATAAAAACCAATATCGAAATTATCGCAATTAGTTGAACTTAAGTCACCTGATGAGCCGATCAGGCGAAACCGGCGGAAGTGATTTAGATTCATCACATACCTTAGCATGTATATATATATATATATATATATATATATATATATATATATATATATATATATATATATATAAACTAGTCGTATATGAGTGCTAAACGAATCCTACAGTGCCCTGTTAGCCTGATGCTAAGGGATGGTACAAAGAATATATATACATTAATATATATATATATATATATATATATATATATATATATATATATATATATGAAATTGGGCCAGCTTGGGAACATGTAACTGTGGATATTGTCGATGTTAAAACGGAGCATATTTTTCATTATTTTTGTTTTGTGATATTTTTCATCATGAATGCGCTGAATATGCTACAACAAGATAAAATAGGCACATCTGTACACTAATTCTAATCATTGCGCATCAATCACCAAACTTATTTATTCTTTGCCACACTTTATTCATTCCCAATACATAATATGACGTTATTTATAAGTATCAATCTTAATTTTTATTAAGAGTTTGTCTCTATAAATTTGAAATATATATCAATTAATAATATATATTAATAAAATATATTGAATATTAACATAATGGATAAATGCTCAAGTGATACTCGAAATTTAAGACAAATAATAAAGGTGTTCCAGAACTTCGAATAAGTATGATATCAATTAATTATTGTCATACGCAAAACATGTTTCAGAATTGAAAGGAAAATTGCAAATATTTTCCACATTTAAGAATATTTTTTTAGAGTCTAATAATACAGGAGAGATATTGTTACGAGGTGACATAAAAAGAGGACCGAACTGCCTCGCTAGAGAAGCTTGCTTTGCTAGCGAAGCTGTTGGTACGCCGGACTTGTGCGCCACCACAATGGGTTCGAAACCGGGATCGGCCCAATGTTTTACCCTGAGCAATTTGGTCTTGTAACAAAATTTATATATTCAAAGTTAAATAGTGATTAATAATTAAATGAGTAAGCAAGCATATGGCTTCTTATTAATTCTATTTAAAACGTACCTTTCTATTAAGTGTCATATCATGTATTGCTCATGTCAAAAGTGTTCTCATCTATCTGTAAAGGACGCGTTAGTACATTTTAATTTAGCTATCTGGGAATCAATGGGATAACCGAGAGAGACAAACTGATTTTAAAGGACTGGGTAATTGACCTATCCATGAACTCTATGTGACTTTAATCGCATATTCATTCAATGAATAATCATAAGCATTGGACTAACGAACAACCAATCAGGTGACCGTAAACATTGTAAAGCGTCAATCATCTGACCAAAAAAAAACAACATTTGCATAATTTGACAGAGCTTTGACAAACAGAAAACGTGTAGTCTGTACCAGTAACCATGTCGGTATGTTTTGGGCATATTTTTTATACAAAGAAGACAGTATTAAAAGTTCTAGGCTATAGGTTGCAGGAGCCATTCTTCCGATTACCGACAATAATAATGTCTTACCTGGCACGTAATTTGTATGAGACAAATAATCCAAAATATGGCAAGACAGTACATAATGACCGCGATATATTCAACAATGGAGAATAGCGATTCCAGTTGATGACGTCAGTCAATGCTACGTCGTGCGTCATCGCCCTTTGTGACGTCATTATTGTCTAATAATCAGCTGTTGCAACCATGGACATGGAAGACCTGTGTAGGAGCGTACTAGGGGCTCATTATAATAAAGTTACAAGGTTAAACGGGCAGAGCTTATGGGCTGTGGTGGATAGGTCAATTTCGTAGTGAGACGCAAATGAACCTCTGAAGAGTAAATGTCCTGTATCGGACAGAGAGTATATGTATCTCTCTAGAGCTCAGACCATGGACGTACCATTCGAGTGATGCAAAATTTACTCTGGTCATTTTTGGTGTGACAAATATTGACTATTTCATGTGATAACTACATAGTCACTCGAGCGAACAATTACAAAACACTAGCATTCCTTTCGTAGCTCAAAGTGTTACAAAGAAGCAGAATTCACCTTAAAACTTTTATATAAAAAAAAACAAATGAGCGTTTTCTTGCTAAGACATCAAGGTTAGCTTTATCCAGAATTTACGTTTATTACCATTCAGTGGTAACCTATGTTAAATACAGCATTTTTTATCATGCTTTTGTGAAATACACACACTTGTTCAAGGTTGTCTGTCTTGGAGGTAGGCCGTTACAAAAACATACACAGACACAAACACACACATTTAAATACTGTAGACTCGGATAGTGTCATGGGCTTAAAAAATGTGTTTTTTTTGGTGCAAAACACATATCATGGAGCAGTTAAATTCGTGAAAAGATAATAAAAATGTTAGAAATCTGTCGTTTATTAAACATATAGGTAATGAAAACGAGAACAAATGCACAAGGTAATAAATACACCAGTCTTACGACTGAGATGCTTATCACACGGAACGCTTGCACCGTGGTCAGTCAATCAGTTTTGAGCAAACTATTGAGCCTCGCCCGGCCGAGCCTAACAAGGGAATTTATCAGCCGTGACTGACATCGGCTCTCAGTAACCAGACCAGCACACAGGCACCCGTCGTATCAACTGAATCTTTACTTGAGTACAGATGCTCAAAGCCACTGACTCTCAAGGTACTAATTATAGAGAAAGGCACCTAACTTTAAAGGCTACCAATGTGACCCACCCACTTCATAAACTTACTTTTCACATGTTGGCCAGTAAACGACACCAAAAGCCTTGCTTATTAGAAAGGAGACGGGTTCAGCGTACCTCAAAATAGCACCGGGCTTAATCACATGCACTTGATCGGGGGAAAAATGAACGAGACTTGCTGCATCGAGTATGAGGGAAGGACATTAGAACAAGGAATTGCCATTATAAACGAGGCCCTCTTACATGTGTCACGAAGACAAATTACTAAGGGGACATTTTTTGGCTAATCCGGGATTCGAACCCATGTGGGTGGCGCACAAGTCGGGCGTACCAACCGCTTCGCTAGCAAAGCAAGCTTTACTAGCCAGACAGTTCGGTCCGCTTTTATGTCACCCCGTAACATACCCCTCTTAAGAGCGTTCTACTATCAAAGCAAGACTAATTATCCCAGGAGTCACATTTTAGTGAGCTTATTCCCTTGGCAACAATGTTTACCTTATTCCGGACGAGCCCCTATTTTCACCCCGTAACACATGCTATAATTACATACATATACATAAAAAAATACAAAACAAAACAGAAAACACAGAACAAATATGTACCTGTTCATTAAATAATCATAACACATCATTCTTTTTTTTCTCTAAACAAGGCATATTAATTGAATTCCACAGCTTTATCCATTATTTGAATATATTTTTTTTTCTGTTTTAAAGTTATTTACTAACATTCTTAATACTTCATATGTTTTAAAAAAAAAATACAAATGTTCCATAATCTGGTATTATCTAAGCAAATCTACTGTTATATATATAATATATCGAGCATGGATGGCTAACTTGTTCAGGCTTGCACTCTCCAGTTATCCTAGAATATGAAATTTTTCATTCCTAAGGTCATGGTTTAGTTTAAATCCTTCGTATACATCATTCCAAAACTGTTTCACCACTTCCCAGCTAGCCAAAAAAGGTTACCTGAACATTGTTAAAACATTGCGCTTTCGTAACGATAACGTTTTTCAATAATGTTACGCTCACGGCAAAGTGGAAAGTTTTTTCGACGGCGTATTAACGTTTTTCCATTAAAAAACATTAAATGAACGTTTACACAACAATTCGAGGATACAGTGAAATGTTGGCGAAACATTGACAAAACGTTTTCTGTTGCGCTGAACGTTAAAGTAACCAACTGGCAACGTTCTGGACAAGTCATGCTCGGAAAATAACATGCAGTTATGTCCCAAAGACGTTTCGGCAGCGTTACCTCAATGGCTTTATAGGGACTGAGAAGGATATTTGGATATTTTTAAACGTTGTATTAAGGTTATAAGAACGTATCAAAAGAAAAACGAGCCAGTCACCAACAGATAACATTTATACAACGTTTTATATTAGTTTTCGAAATTACGTTATTGCAACGGCAAAGTGGAAAGTTTTTTAGACGGTGTTATAACGTTTTCCCGATAAAAAACGTTGAATCAACGTTTACACAACAATGAAGACGTTTCTAGAACGTTCTCACCATGGTACCTCCGGAACCAGAAAGGTAGTTGGATATTGCTGAAACGTGTTATTAAGGTTATTAGGACGTATTTAAAGGGGAACGATCCATTCACCTACAGGAAACATTTATACAACATTTTACATTAGTTCCTAACATAACGTTACTTGAACGGCAAGGTGGACAGTTTTTTAGACGGTGTTATAACGTTTTCTCAATAAAAACGTTAAAACAATGTTTACACAACAATGAAGACGTTTCTATAACTTTCCATCATGGTACTTTCGCGACAAGAAAGGTTGTTTGATATTGCTGAAACGTGTTATTAAGGTTATTAGGACGTATTTAAAGGGAAACGATCCATTCACCAACAGGAAACATTTAAACAACGTTTTATATTAGTTTCAGAAGTTACGTTATTGCAATGGCAAAGTGGAAAGTTGTTTAGACGGTGTTATAACGTTTTCCCAATAGAAAACGTTGACTCAACGTTTACACAACAATGAAGACGTTTCTAGAACGTTCTCATCATGGTACTTTTGGGACAAGAAAGGTTATTGGATATTGCTGAAACGTGTTATTAAGGTTATTAGGACGTATTTAAAGGGAAACGATCCATTCACCTACAGGAAACATTTATACAACGATTTATATTAGTTCCGGAAATTACGTTATTGCAACGGCAAAGTGCAAAGATTTTTAGACAGTGTAATAACGTTTTCCCAATAAAAAATGTTGAATCAACGTTTACACAACAATGAACGTCATTTCTAGAACGTTCTTACCATGGTACATTCAGGACCCGAAAGTTTGTTGTATATTGCTGAAACGTGTTTTCAAGGTTATTAGGACGTAGTAAAAAGGAAACAATCCAGTCACCTAAATAACTAAAACTATTGAGTATTGCCCAATGATGACCAAACATAACGACGTTCTGACACCGCATACAAATGTTTATAATAGTATAAGCAATATAATCAACATAACAATTCCTAAAATTTTGAAAAATATGTTTTATTTTTTCTAGGGGTCCAATATTTCTCAATTATGCAATGACAGCTTATTTATAATCTAGTCACACGAAATATGGAATTACTAAAAACTCATTGGGTTCAACTGAACATATAGGTCTATTTTATGTAACCCAGCCTTATTTTACATAAATATACTTTACCAATGTACTTGCCAACACAGGGTATGATAGATAAATGTAACGATATACAACCTATACACGTCATCTACACAGTAGAACAAATAGCAAAGATGAGTGAATTTGATATTTATCATTATTTATTATAAATATCGGTCAATATATGATACTAATGTGAATGTGATCAGTGCTACTTACGTTTAGTTCCAGTTCAGAGTTTTTAAACCTGTGAAACAACTGACTAATAACCATATATATACCATTCACATATAAGTGGTTGGTACAGTAATCGATCCATATGTCACAACGATTACACCCTTAGCTGCCTCTTCTTAAATATTCCCTTTTCCTCAGTACAATCACCATATAATATATTTCATGTTACTGAAGCTTTAAATGCAACGATAACAATGTTCTGTTGTTGCATAAACTGTTTGTAGGGGTAAGTATTTGGCAAACTATGGCCTACCATTAACTATATCAATGTACGATTCTCTTGAGGAAACACCACTTCTACTAGTAATGGATCATTTGTGGTGCCTTAAATCCTTGGTGATATTTCATTGTCCTGGAAAACTGGCCCATTTTGTGATTTTCGAATTACACTTCTTGATTAAATATCCAAGACAAACAGAGGAAAGTTCAGTCATCTTCTTCCTGACAGTCCAACTGGTCCCCTTATGGCTTTCAGTATGCTGTCTTCTTATTCTGTGAAGAAACATTAAAATTTTGATAATATTTGCATGCAATAAGAACACTTTCCAAAACTACCAGATGATTTATAATGATTGGTATTGACAAATGACACAAAGGTCACACACTCATCCTATAAACATGGCCAATGTCAATAGAGGCTGAAATTCACAACTTTAGGTCAAAATTTTGAAGGGCTTGTTTGCCAACTTTAAACTTTGTAAATGAATGAATATATGTGTCTGATTAAAGCATAGTTACTTGATACACAAATATTTCACTATTGTACTAATAGGGGCAACATTTTTGGGGATAGCAGATGCCATACTAGTATTCTCTGACAACTAACCCCCCCCCCCCCTCAAAAATATACTCTTATCTTCAGAAGCATATACTGACACTTGGCAAAGCCACCAGCACTTCTTCAGGTGTGACCTTCAAAACCAACTTCAAGGTCACTAGTCTCTTTCAACAACTTATCATCTGACAACATTCATTTTGATTTAGAGATAGATACATCTATTGACTTGAAAAAGCAACTTTTTTCCACCACATATGGCAATTTTCAAGGTCAAGGCCACTCTAATAGAAAAGGTCATGATCCCAATTAAGATATACCTCTTCCCATAATCCATATATATCTATGTATATGCATAATATGAAAGAAACCTGTCCATTAGTTTTGATTTATAAAGCTAACAGTATAGTAAAAGCTACCAAAGATCTTCAGTCCATAGGATTTATTTACCAATTCATGCATCTTTTATTTAGATATGTAAGATTTTGTGTGATTTTCACCAAATATAGAACTATTCAAGGTCAAGGCTACACTCATGGGAAAGGTCATGACCCCAATTTAAATATACCTGATCCCATTACCCATATCCATATTTATCATAATAAGAGATACATGTAATGCTCACAGTACACTATGATGGGGTAATAAAAGGGGTGAAAACAAGAACAGATAATAGGTGGCACCACCATTTTCCAGTATATGACATGCTATGCAAAATCTTCAGCCAATTTTCTAGATATTTCTCAAGATATTTAAGAAATGTGTGTCACTGTCTCCGAAAATGGACCTATTCACTCTCCTAGTAAAGGTATTGACCCAATTTAAAGAGGCTTTGTCCTCTCACCCATATCAATGCATACATAAAGTTTGGTAAAGATCTTTGAAATAGTTTATGAGTTATCAGGCAGACAAATTTATTTGCGATGGTGTGGGTGGTGGCAGGACCTTCATGAAACCATGCATTCCCTGACTTTGTCTTTGGATACAATAATATTGCTAACAGATAAACCTGATAATATTACTAACAGATAGACACTGGCAAAAACATAGCCTATGCTTGGCAGATGCAAAACTGTTTCAGTGCTGTGGCACATTGGATAAACATGTAGCTATCATAAATCTACATGAATAACTAATTTTCCATTATTATTATTCAACTTCTTTATCTATCCATGATCAGTATGGAAACAAAGTTTTCGGAGAATATATTAATTGTCAACTTGCGAGTATGGGGTACCTATGAATTGTCTATAGAACAAGGTTTGTGATGAATTTGTGATGACAGAGGTCTATTGGTACTTTTTTCTAGGCCTACCATATACAATTTGTGCTATCTGACATACAGGGTGCTCAAATCATGTTTGGGTTTTTCCCCATAACTCCCAGAATATAGGTGACACTGACCTATTTTCAGGTTCCCAAGGACATTTTGAATGACCCTTCAAAAGACTCTAGGCCTAACTCTAGGCCTAATTTTCTGGGTGTTAAAACTCTTGTTTTTGCCCATAGCTTACAAAATATAGGTCACCATGACCTAATTTCAGGCTTGCAAAGATACTCAGGTTTTTTACCTCCCTGAATGTCACAACATGATATTCTAGGCCTAATGGAAACAATGTGTGCCCTGTCTGACTGTTTTTAAGCTTAAAATCATGTTTTGACCTGTACATAACTTGTAAAATATAGGTCACCAAGGAGATTCACCTTGGACCTCTCTTGATGGAAAGTATATAGGTCCAGGGGTTACATTTTGTGCCTTGTTAACAGAATGCTGGACAGAAGGACAATGGGTAATTGCTACAGTTCAGATGACTTAAAGTCAGCTTAACTAAAAAACAAGGGACCCATAGGTGATTGTGCTGAGCTGAAATTGACATGTAAATGTAGGACCTGATAGTGGGTGTGGTTTAGAGGGGGGGGGGAAGGTTGAAGTTGATAAATATGGGAGTTACAACACCTCTGTTCCTCTGTATATATTTTCTTTTTTTTTTATAAAATTTTATGCAGTTGCAATAAAACCATTGTTCCCCAGTGCTCAGATGGAAGGACACAATGGCAGGGGGAAGGAGTCAATGGCGATGGGAAGGGGGGGGGGGGATGATGAGAGTTACAACACCTTTGCATATACATACAGGATATGAAATTTAATTCAACAGTGCTTACATGAAAAACAAGTGAATTCATAATTATTAAAATTTAAAAAACAGGCAAAAAGATGAAATACAAATCAAATCACTTCAATTCCAATTCCACCGAGGCAGGAATATTATGAACGAATCTTTGCATGAGATCCTCCTTTTTTATTACATCAATTTCTTTTTTCAAGTTTATAAAGTTAACTGTACATTTACAGCATAACATGTTCATCTGAATATTTAAGTTGATTCACAATTCTAAATTGCATCAGAATCTATAGCCGAGTTATGCACACAGATGTATTAATTTTTTTATTAGTTATATTTTTTAGAATTTGCAAAACAATACATATCTAAAAACAACAATTGATTCAGAATTTTCAATTCTATATTGCACCTTTATTTATCCATGATTTGGCTCATATATTATCAAATTATGCCTACTGATTGGTTTAATTATATCTTAATTAAATGATTTAAATGTAAATTAATTTCTTAAAAATTTTTACCACAACATGGCATCTCTTGGATTACTCAAGAAATGTTTTGTACATTGGAGTGGAAACAGCTTTACAATTAAAGAAATACAGTTCAAACAATAACAGTTATTGGAATAGACTTGGTGGGGGGGGGGGGGGTTGGTGACATGAGAATAACTGTACACCTGTGACAGAAGGGGTGCTGGACTGGTGTTGCATCACTAATAAGGTTACCCAGGCAGGGCAGTAGTAACCAGAAGTGAGTGGCCTTGAGGTGCAAATGAATACAATGGAGCCTCTGAAAGAAACTTAATAACTAGCCTAATGTTTTAGCTTTTATTTTCAAATTTAAGAATTTTACAGATTAATTATTTATGTATAAATTTAATCAAATGTACTTACAGAAAAAAAGTGCTATGGTCAAAGTTGGGCAAAATTTAAGGTACTGATTTTATATTAATGCTAATAACTTAAAGTTTGACTTATAGTCCTTTGAGCTAAAACTGAGCTAAAAATCAAACAAGGGTCACACTGTCTATGAAAATTTATGAAGGACCAAACTTTCCATCTGTAGATATGACATCTCTTATTCTCATTTAAATGTATTTGCTTCAGCCATTGTTACGACAAGGTATGTACAAATCTGACTTATATGTTCACACAGACCCTCCAATGGACATACCTGATGACTGGCAACTTTTCCTTCCCAAGATTGATTCTGAGGTATACTGGGATGTAGCAACTCTGTCAAGTAAAACAGATTGGTGACAGTTTTACAATGTTGCTGGGTCTCATATATTCAAAAATACATCCTTCTAATAATATTTAACTCAATATATTAAATTAGTTGGACATTCATTGCGTACAAGTTCCAATAAATATTTTAAACACATTTCAAGTTGTTCAGGATAGGGCAGTTATATCATCTACTTGAATTCCTAGATACCACACTTCAGTACAGTGTGTTCCATGTGCCTGTACTCAGTTAACTGCAATTCACCTTACTGGTGTGCTCTATGAACAGTCTTGTTCCAGTTTTATGGTCCATGATCTCTTTTTCTGTTAACATTTAGCCTTCATGAAGGTTCCCTCTGTCTGATCAATGTCCAATATGGGGTTCATACTGTTTAAATCAGATTACTATTTAGGCACACACTTTCACTGCTGCACAACACACACATACCACCTTGCTTGACAGTGAGGAGACAGGGTCTTTAAAAAATTCATATTACTATTTAAATAAAAACCTCAAATATCAAATCACACATGATGAAACAAGATAACCTATCTTTAATTTCTGAAACCGTTAAAATTTTTAAGTAGATAAACATTTCAATACAGCAAAATTAATGGTTGCAAGATGTACAAAGGAAACTTGATCTTTAACATTTGTAATAATTGCTGTTACATATAATTTTAATTATTTATAAATATACAATAATGTTTGTAATCTTGAACCATTCTAGTGACTTCTTAGAAAACAAACACATTTCTTAAATTGCATTTTTAAATCTGCTACTTTTTCTTAACTTGAATCAAAACATAAAAAATAAATGCTTACATATTATAATAATAATAATAATGTTATATGACATCATAAATGTGAAAAGGTGAGCAAATTGCAGGAAAGTAAATTGCAGCAAGAGATGCCTTAATTATACACAATTTCATGTGCAACTACTGACCTTTGACAAAGAGCCATCAGTAAATCAACCTGATTGATTTGGTACTTTCTGGTCAGAATAGTAACCTCTGCTTCCATGAAGTACATCCCTAAAGTGCTTTGACTAGGCACTTAACTGCTGGGGTTGGAAGCACCTACAATTGCACAATGAAAACCCTTCAGATAAACAAGATATATTCAATGTTTACATGTGGCTTTAATCTAATTTTGTATCTACAAAGATTTAATTCAAAATATGAACAAATATCACCTTGACATGGATACAAATAATTAGCCTCAGTTTGCCAAGTGCACTTGTACTGAACAGTTTGTTTTATGAGAACCAGTACTGAACAGTTTGTAAACTGCCAATCTATAGGAGGAGGTTTGGGCTCCTGCTCAGACCACTTAAAACTTTTTTTATTTAACTTGAGAATAATATTATAGAGTTGCAGGAAAAAAGATAAAAAAGCCAGTTGCATTTCTTGTTATCTAAAATTGGCAACAATACATTGCAGATCATGCTTCCTCACCTGTCCTTATAAAATATATAATTTATCAAATCACATATAATGTTAAGGGGTGAAATTTGACATTACTTTTAATCAGAAGTGAACATTTTCTTATGGTAAGGCTGAAGATTTTTGATATTTCTAAAAGGCCAAAGCTTGTTCATTCTATTCGTAAAACATGTAAATCCTGTATCCATTGACAGTTTAGGGTTTGACATTTACGTTTAACTGTTCAGCTGCTGCAAGTAAAAGTTCTCGAAAATGGTGGCAGCTAGGTCATCCAAAAGTTGGTTCCTATTTGCCCGACTGGGCAAATGGGTGCAACATAAACCTTTACACACAGGCCTGAATCTTGACTTATCTTTAGTAAGCCACTTTCTCTTTCAGGAGATGTGAAGTCATATGGCAATACCTCTAGCTTAAATTACCTGCATGTTTTTATATGTGTAAATGCTAAAAATAATTATCATTAACAAACAAATGATTGCATATGTATATGGTTGCAAAATAGTCATGTGGATCATGTTTTTGTGGTTGTGGCCAAGATCACTGATGTTTGTGGGACAAGTAAATATTTAATTATGGGCAAAAAAAGCTAATTGCCACTTTCCCTACTTGGCAAGTACTTTTAAAAGAAAATGCCAAGCCCTGAAGTTACAACTTCTTTTGTTTATTTTGGCCAAAAGTGGTCACTTTTTTAGTTTGTCTGACTGAAAGTCAACTGAGATTTAGGAATGGGGCTTTATCCGTCATCCATCCAGCCGTCCTAGAGCAGGGCACAAATTGTTATCACTTATAATCCTAGAAACTTGTAACTAATATCCAGATAGATAAAATATCTCCTCAGAAACCTGAAATTAAATCACTGCAACCTAATTACTTTGGTCGCCGATTGGTCCGGACAAGATGCCGATCAGGATTTGGTCCGGCCTAAACCTCAATCATTAACTTTTAGGAAAGAGAATGAGTTCCTGTCTGAACTTATCAAAGTTCAGGTTAGCCCAGACCTAGATTCAGAGCATAACTATATCCCTGACAGGATGTCTGAAATTATAACTTAATAAGTAATGATAAATGTTAATTTAGTTTGTAGTCAGTGTTAATTACTCTATCTTAATAACTTAATTAATATATAAGTTTGAATTAATTGAGTGATTATATTTATTGTAATTATTTTTCAAGTCCTTGTATTATTTTTCAAGTTTAATTATTATTTCCAGTATTTTCATCAGATTGTTTATTCATTTTTTATATAACAATTGAACTAGTTTAAGCTGACTCACTGTGTAAATAAGTGTATATATTTGATGCGTTTTGTAGGTAGAATAAATTGTTATATGGATGACATATATAAGAAGTTAAGTATCATATGAAGTTTTCAGTCCCCTGCTTTCAAATATGGATATTCTTAACTTGTATCAACTCATAAACAGCTTACATTCAAATGAAAAGTCCTGATTTCATGAAAACCAACATTTATAACTTCTCTTATCAACATTTTCAACTAAATATATGTATATATTCATGTTTTTATTACATATATTGATATAAATAAAATTATATTTTTTACTCAAATTGGTTTATTATTTTCATGTCTTAACCTTATGAAATAACATTTAGCCAAAAGCCTGCTCTAGTCTGCCATGGAATCTCAATCAGGAACTGGTCCAGACTAGATCCCAATCGGGATTTGGTCTGGCCTAAACCCCAATCGGGATCTGGTCTGGACAAGGGCTGGACCAGATCCCGATCGGGGTTTAGGCCGGACCAAATCCCGATCAGGATCTGGTCGATTGGTCCAGATCTGGATCTGGGCCTTGACATGACCTTGATCTGGGCCTCCGAAATTATGGGCACTGACAGGACCGGAAATTTTTATCACAATACAGAGGACTTACTTATTTTCAATCTGAGGGCTTACACTAAATATATATAAATTTATATGTACATTCCATGACATTCTACTAGAATTTAAGTTCAGGTAAGTATGTATGAAAAGAAAATAGAAAACAGCACTCTTTGGAATAGACTTAAATGTGTATATTTGATTTCAACTACTAAAACATTCATATAAATTATTAATTATTTTCGTTCATGCCCTAAGTCTTCTGGAACCATTTCAACACAAGCAATATGATGTTCTCATTGAGTGTGCACACACATAGACATTTGCCATCACTTTTCACATTCACAGCTTGCTTGTAAAGAATGTTGTCCTTGTTCTTGACCATCTGCCCTCTCCATGTTTATCAAATACCAATGCACAACACAGGTAAAATCCAACAATAATAAGAATGGTAACAGAATACAAACTCAATTGAATAAAATTAAAAACAAAAATAAAGTTGATTGTTATATAGTGGCGATTTGAGAGCTATTAGAAAGCAATTTTACTGGGTCTGAATTTGGCATTCATTATGTGGTCATTGAAGTAGTTATTTAATGAACCCACCACTGAATTTGCAGACCTGCCCATAAGATTTGCTCAAACCAACATCAAACATCTGACATCAGCTTAAGTTGAGTAAATCAACTAGTTCAGCCATCAGGTGGACTGTCGCCCTGTCGTAGCCACTACACAGAAATTAATAAAGGTAGCCACAGGGAGTGCCAATTAATAGGCCCGTAATTTTCAAACCTGGTACCTAAATGGCTCACCAAGTACCCATGGAGCCATATCAGGGCCAAAGCCCTTATTAACGTTAGATGAAAATGTTCACTGCACAAGCTTCACAGATCAAGGAACTCCAGAGTTTTCATGTTTGCCTCTGGTTCTCCTGTCACTTTGCCCATAATACAAAGGTGGTTTGACAGCTCTGATCCTCTATAACTGTTCATAATTCAGAGTAGAGAGATGCCCGTAATTAAGAAAAAAATATATGACAATAAGGAGTAAATTTTCAAGGGACAGCCATGTTTATAGTTTAACTGTTAATTCTAATAGTACTAATACAATAACATTCTGAGCCTCTCGCTCTCTTTTCAGCACACAAACATATAACCATCTACCTTTACTATATTCCTGTTACATGAACTTTTTTTTCAACATCCTCCAAATAACACTCATGTGCCATGCATCAAAATTACAATATATAGAAATGTGGGTTTTTTTCTTGCCTGTGCTTCAAACAGTTTGATTTGAATTAATTAATGCAATAAATTTAAGTGGCATACGCTTGTCATTTTCATCTATTTTTTTTCAAATAGAAATAATTTTCTGTAGGTAGTGGATCAGTGAAGATTTGTTGATTCAGTAACACTTATATGACAGTAAAATATATGACACCTCTTACAATCATATGTTTTTATGATACAACATCGCTTAGCTTTTTAATAAAGTAGAACCAGTGCTTCTATGATTGACACATACTTCCATTAATGGAAGTGGCAACCAGGGTGCCCCCCCTTCTGTTTATGGTAGAATTATTTTAATGAATGTTACATCTGAAAGATATGACAAACATAAATATTGTATTAACACCAAATTATATATCTGGTGCATGGTATTTCAGTGATTTCTGCAGTTGATCTTTTATATAACTTCTGAGAAAGTATGTATTCGGTACATCAAAGGTACACATGCATTTGCATTTGGTCTACCCCTTTAACCCTTTACTGTACAACCTGTGGATTGTCACACTAACTATTCAGATCAATTTTGCATTTTTTACATGTTTAAACATGACTTTGTACAAAATACATTTACTCAATAACTATCAAAGATATCTTCGTCAAATTTTCAGCACTTACTGACAGATAAACATGCTTTCTGATCATTATGTGATTTTATGCCTGTCACCTGTGACTAATACATCCCTCAGGTAAAAATATAGAACTTTTCTTTCCTCTAATTGATATTTCATCAAAATGACCCCTCCATCTCAGTCATGAGAATTATATGCAATAAACAAACCAAATTTTTTTAATGATACCACAAGTGACATCCTAAACTAAATATAAAATACATATAATTAAGGGTTTGTAAAATGACTTTTAGAGGGCACATTTAGGCACCTTGAACACTAGACCTGTGACAACATCTGTATATGGCATTACACATTTTGTTCAGCAGGAACAACCAATGGCATATTAATCAGAGGAGACTGCTCTAAAATCAAGTAAAATTGCACTTTGTTAACATCTTTATTTCACTGCATATGAGGGTGCCTCAAGAATTAGGTACAGCATTAAAATACTGAAAAACAATAAAAAGGAAAATGCATGCTGAAAAAGGAGTATACAATTAGAGAGGTTCTATATTCCATATATATATTAGCTTTGTTCCACTGCATTTTAGTGATGTGATATCTTACATTGACATGTCATCTTTTAAGTATATATAATACTTACAAATGTGAAATTGCCCATTACATGAAATGGAGACCACTTTCCCCTTTCATGAAATGGGCAAAAATCAATGAATTCTCCTTGCTCATCATGAAATGAGCAACTTAGCAATCAGCAAAAATGCCTTATTTGCCTAATGCCTAAAAATCCCTCATGCCTTAAAATTGAATGTTTGAAGGCCATCTAGGACACCCTGGCCTACTTTGATGTAGTAGTAATTGATTGATTGAAAAAAGGCATAATTGCAGCTTACATTTTACTAGAATAGTTACATTTATATATTTGTATAAATCAAGTTTTCAATTATTAATATATTAATGTACATGATAATTATACTGGTATATATTATTTTATCATTTATTACCATTCACATTCAATTATTTAAAAAAATATGAGTAACTTAATAGGTATTGGTAAGTTTATCTGATAGCAATGGCCCAATAAAAACTTAATTAATTTAACCTTCAAAGTACTGTATTTACACATGTATAAGACGACCCCATGTATAAGACGACCCATAATTTTGAGCCTCAAATTTGGTACAATTTATTTTCGGCATCTTGGAGCTGCCAGCTCCTGAGGATCCCTATATCAGCATAATGATCACTTTAAAACTGATCATTGAAATTGGATTTTATGATATTTGATTCTCAAAAATGGTCAGTGGCATTATTTATATGATTCTAAAAGTGAAAACAGGAAAATTATATAGAATGGTATGGAGCAGACCAAAGCAGAATTTATTAAACATATCAAAGAAAGTGTATTATACAACAATTCAAATGAATATCATAGGAGACAGCAGAGGGTCAATTTCAGGGCCCAAATTTTGGTAATAAATTATTTTCGACAAATGTCTAGAAGGTGGCACCCACTAAGAATTAGCATTTCAAGAGGCTGTGCATCACAGGACATTGACACCTTACTTTTTAAAAAGATAAAGTTAGTTCAAAGAAATGTCAGTCTTCTGCATAATGTGAGGGAGATCAACCCACACACACCCTGCATATCATTGTCCACATCCACAAATGGCTTAAGGTAGACAAGTGACAGCGCACAAAACCAAGGCTACCATGATGCTCTACTTAACCAGGCTTCCTCATTTATTATTTCTTGTTAATCTTAAACTATCAAAATTACTTCTTCCTGTCCTGCCCATAACAATGTCAAAGTCACCAAATTTTCCCAAAAATATATCACGTTTGCGTAAATGACATCGGTCAGGTTCAAATTTATTCTGTTGTAGCAGTGAGGAAGGAAAAACGTAATTAGGTTTTGACCAAGTAGAACTGTTGTGAACTATGTTTTTTACGACATTTAACTATGTGCAAGTTCAATGCTACTGTATAAAAACCAGGGTCATCATTCGGTTACCATTTAATAGATCCATTTCTTAAGAAGGTAACTGCACTAAATCTGGGGTTTCGTTTTAAAATTGTGAGAAAACACAAGTCCCTTTCTTGAACTTTGTTGACCCGTTATGATACATTCATTTCTTGACTTAGTCCAATAATACAAGCTTGACAACCATTGAGATTCGCGTAACCTGAGGAATGGACACTTCATATTTATAATTATTATGTGCTACAGGTTGTCTTGTAATCGAAGTGCTAGGTGCGAGTCTCCCTGTATGTCAGTTTGCAAGCCAGCTGACAGTGTCTGCATTCACTGAACTAGTGAACATTTTATGGCAGTAAATATGGCACCATATGAAAAAATTATCCTTGTTTCAATATGCATATTACGTGCTACTGGATGGCATTTAACCAAGTAGACAAGTTCCAAGCATCCCTTGCGAGAGCGCTATATACACACAAATAAGCCAGGGCTTTGGGATCTTTACTACATGGATAAACCCCGCACGCTGTCAGTGGCATCAACAATTATATCACTGCATACATGTTTCAAGTGAATTGCCAAGATATTATAGGTAAAAAATACATTAAAACTTAAATATTTTCAGAATTGGGAATTGCGTTTCGGTCTGTCATTTCCATGATTCCAGCCTTTCAGGAATCGCTCATGCCAGGCATGAGTAAATCAGTTTATGATTTTCTGTGAACCTGTATATCAATTTTTCTTTTAGAGGCTTTTCATTTAAAAAATAAGTGTGCTAATGAAATTTTTTTATTTTGTTCTTGTCTGACCTTCCATATGAAGCAACAAGCTAATAAATCAATAATCTGAAGAAGATCTTTCAACTGGTAAGATAAGTAACATACATTAGTCTTTCGTTGCAACAGTGTGTCGTTAGGCATTAGTGTTAAGGAAATAAGATAACATTGTTTTCCAACATCAACAATCATAATGTTTCAATAGTTTCTGGGAAATATGGTTCCAATTTTTTAACATCAGAAGCTTTTTATGATAATTTTTAAGCACAATGAACTGACAGGTTGATTACGAATTAGAACACGGACATAATCATGTCTTGCTGGGTGAGGACAGTTGCATGGTTGATAACAGATTGACCAAAGCAAGAAGAAACGATATATAAGGGTTACAAGATGTAAGAGTGCAGGAGCCCTGCTATTGATTAATTCTTCTGAAAATTAAACGCCACCTAGAGATTGTGAATTCTCAGTGCTGTTTAAAATGGGGGTTCTTTATTAGTACTGACTGTCTAGTGGGATTTTATATAGGATTTGGAGAAGTCTGGGTGTGGTTTCAAATGGATGTGCGGTATAAATAGAAGAAATACAGCAGTTATTATTTTCACAACTTTACACAACCATCGATAAACATTGTTGGTTTTTCTGATTTGCGGTAAATGTGCTGTAAAGTTAAACACATGTACACAAGCTGCTGCATTGTTGGAGGATCATACAGCACTTTTGAAGTTGGCAGAACTGGGTTGGGGTGGGGGGGGGATAGGGTATAAAAAAGGGTATAAGAAATATTTGAAAAATTCAATTTTGATCTGGGTCAGTTAAGAATACAATCACAATCTGGGCAAGCCAAGATTACAATCCAGTGCTGAAGACTTCATGATTGAAATCTGGTGTTTTCAGATTAGAATATTTTGAAATCATAATCTACTTCTTGGCTGGCCTGATTCTTATAGGCATATGAATCAGAGGAACTGGAATTATTAACCCATTATTTTAACTTTATGAAATTTCATGTGTTTTATTTTTACCCACTGTATACTGCAAAAAGGTCTATAATAGCAGTCTTTATGATTTGACCTCACAGCAACAATAAGGTTTATGTTATATGTGATTAATGTAATACATGTGGATTTTAATTATGTAGTATTAATCACAAAAAAAATAGTAGAGTTTCATTTACATTTAACCATCTATTATTTTTCTTGATATTCTGACATAAATTAGATATTAAAACATTTGTATGCAGTGTAACTAATCAGGACCTTGATTCTTAGCAGGTATTATTGCCATATTGATACATATTGCCTCACTTTGGGCAAGAAAACCATGTGTAAAAGATGAAAAGTTTGGGATGAAAAGTTTAATTTACAGTGCATCCACAATCTTTTTAAAGATGTGGCTCCTGTGACCTTCACCTTTGATCTCTGCACCCTGAAAATCAAAATGATTCTAACTTAAGTGGTGGGTCATTAATAAATTAAGTTTGAAGCCAATCTGTCTATCCAAAGCAGAATTATCAGCCATATAAACTAATTTGTGAATGGATGGGCCCTGTGACCTTGACCTTTGACCCACTGACCAAAAAATCTAATAGAATCTTCCCCTATTGGCAGGTAAGCAATATCTAGATGATGGAAAATTTGTGATGAAAAGCTTGGCTTGAAATGCATACACATTCTTTTTAAAGAAATGGGTCCTGTAACCTTGGCCTTGGCCCCTAAAAATCAACAGGGTTCTTGCTTAAGTGGTGAGCCATATATAAGTTAAGTTTGAAACCAATATGTCAAACTAAACTGGAATTATCATCTGGAAACTAATTTGTGAACAGATGGTCCCCTGTGACCTTGACCTTTGACCTTGTTACCCTAAATTTATTTATGCTCTCCCCATACTGGCAAGTAAGCTAAATGAGCAAGATGGAAAGTTTGGGATGAAAAGCGCTAGGCTATAAAAATGCAGCCATAATCTTTTTTAAATAAGTGGGTCCTGTGACCTTGACCTCTGACCTCATGACTTAAAAATCATAAAGTTTCTGGATTTAGTGGTGGGCCATATGTAAGTCAAGTTAAAATTCCATGTGTCAATCCAAACTGGAGTTTTCATCTGAAAACCATTTGTGTGGATGGAGGGATGAAAAGACAGACAGACAAAAAGACGGACAGGGTGATTTCTATAGGGCATCCACTTGTGATCAATAACACACCAGGTTGTGGAGCACTAGATGTAATCTCAACTGAGAAACTGACATGATTGTTGTCATTTTATAGTAAAAAAACATAGAATAATATTCGCTAAAATAAGAAAAATACAGATGGCATCATCACTCTTTGGGATCTGACAAAACTAGTCATGGTCAATATTCAAGGCAAGATTCATGACAATCAATGCATTAAGTATCAAGATAATGGAGGTTTTGTATCAAATGTTTTATTATTCTGGGGGTACTTTCAAGCCCAATACCTTGGAGATTTTTTATTGACCTCCCTGGATGTTCACTTAGGAGTTTCTAGGACCAGCAGTTACGATTTGTGCCCTGCTAACAGACCTCGGACGGCCAGACGCCCCGAAGGCCAACAGACAAAGCGCCATTCCTACACCTCAGTTGACTTACAGTCAGCTGAGCTAAAAAATGTGGCAGGTCGGACGGGTGGCCAGATGGCATGACAGACTGACAGACAGACAGCCAGATGGGGGACTAATCCTACAGTTGGGGACTGATTATCATGTTTCCCTAATAAAGGAGGTCCCAATATCTGAACAGAAAAGTATGAAAAATGTTGACCTTTGACCCAAACTCTAAAAATTACATATCAATCACATGATGAACATGTATGCACAAGGGAAAATTAATTTGAAGCATCAGGTTTTCATATTTATTCACTTACAAGTAAAAGAGTGGAAAAGACCCTTTTGGATCGTGGAAAATAGTGTAACATAGGTGGCAGCACCTGCAGGTGGTGACTATGTATGTAAATAAAATTTTGTGGGAAAAAAATGGGTTTTGAAGATATTTAGTAGAGAAGGAGGGACGGACAGATGTGGACCATTTTAGTATTCTCCATCCTATGGCAGGGACTAAAGATTAAATTAATCCTTTATCTGTTTGTTCTATGATAGGTATTCAAGTCTCACCTGCATTGGGCTGTCTGGTCTGCCAGTGTGTCTCCTCACCAGTATTGAACTATCGGATCTATCAGTCCTTGAGGGCTCTTGGAAATCATTCTTTCCCATGTGGCCAGTATGTGGGTTGTCTTTTCCTGTGGGCTATCCTCCAGGGATCATTCTATCTTGAAGGCTTCAACTGCTGCCTGCAAACATGTAACATATGAAATAAATCATCCATTTAACATGTGCCTTATATATACCAGGGCAATATTTCTTTCTGTAACATTGAATATGTAAAGTGGCCAACAGTTAATTGAAGATCCATAAATTCTGACTTGTCCTGTTCCTTAAATTATTCTGAGTAAAGTGCATTTACCAAACTGCTTTATAAGATTTAGTCTAATGATGAATACCAATTATTATTAGTTATCTGATCAGTTTCAATGTGCAGTTCTTTAAAGAATAATAATCAAATGCCTTCAACAGTGCATAGATATTTAACAATTAAGAAAATCTTAATTTCAAAACTTATTGATTACCCTGACACAAATGTCAGAGGCAATATTTCAAGCTCAAACAAAGAGATTTGCTCCTATCAAACTGGTGGCTGGCATGAAGTGGTCAAGTTTGAGATGGAACATTACGGCCACAGCCTGGCACACCTGCAGAGAAAAAGAAGAAGCAAAATTTTTTCATGCATGTATAGATGATGAACATTGCTGGGGGTCCCATAAACTTAAAAAATGTATGTACCAGTATATTAGGTAGACTAAGATTAGATACATACTGCATAAAGAGCTTTACTTTGACAATGATGCATCAGTGGGATCATCAAAGTAGAATATATATAAATCTATATAAACGAAATAATTTTATTTGGCTATATTTTAAAACCAATATATACAATGAACTGATCTACATCCAAGGGGCATGTTTCAGATAGCATTTAACTGAAATTAAATCACTGGTAAAGATAAATTCAACAAAACAAGGGACCCATGGGTCACGGCGCTCAGCTGATCGTGATTGGACTATAAATGTTTCTCCACTGTGATACTATATCGAGTCGATAAAGCTTATGAATATCATGGACATGTTGGGCTATTATAAAGGAATGTAATGTAATATGTGAGTAAATGATAAATGAAATAACCTGACTGATGGATTAATAGAGTCAAATATAGTGGTTTATTTTTTATTTATTTAGGAGGGGTTGAAAATTGTAATATATTTGAGCAAATATGAATGCAATGACAGCAGTAATAAGCAGTAGTAGAATGATGATAAGGCTATTTTTTGAAGGATCTAAAGTGTATGGTAGTCTGCAAGCTTTCAATTTGACAGATATGATGTTATGATTAACTATGCTGATGAAGTGATTTATGAATTTGTGACTGTATGACACAATATCTCTTTAGTCTTGACAAGGTACATTATTGTGATGCCCACTATGTCTACATATTACACAATATTGACATAATTTCTGGCATGTACATAGGTACCTATGGACGAATAGTTATACAAAATATTAAAGTATGAATATATATGATTCATCTTGTTCTTGCTTACTGAGGCTGACTTTGGGATGGGGCTCGGAGAAGGGAAAAGTGAGGGCAGCACGAAGGAGGATGTAGAAATATTCTATTGTAATGTTTTTCATTTATATAAGAATATGAAACGCTAAGAGGAAAGGGGCCCTCCTACTTGGTTATAGTAAAGTTCTAAATATATGATTGCAAACTAATACTCTGACAAGACTGTCATGAAGAAAAACAGTAAATGCAAGCTTTCAATTTGACAGATATGATATTATGATTAACTTTGCTGATGAAGTGATTTATGAATTTGTGACTGTATGACACAATATCTCTTTAGTCTTGACAAGGTAAATTATTGTGATGCCCACTATGTCTACATATTACACAATATTGACATAATTTCTGGCATGTACATAGGTACCTATGAACGAATAGTTATACAAAATATTAAAGTATGAATATATCTGTTTCATCTTGTTCTTGCTTACTGAGGCTGACTTTGGGATGGGGTTCAGAGAAAGGAAAAGTGAGGGCAGCACGAAGGTGGATGTAGAATTATTCTATTGTAATGTTTTTCATTTATATAAGAATATGAAAAGCTAAGAGGAAAGGGGCCCTCCTACTTGGTTATAGTAAAGTTCTAAATATATGATTGCAAACTAATACTCTGACAAGACTGTCATGAAGTAAAAAACAGTAAATGCAAGCTTTCAATTTGACATATATGATTTTATGATTAACTATGCTGATGAAGTGATTTATGAATTAGTGACTGTATGACACAATATCTCTTTAGTCTTGACAAGGTACATTATTGTGATGCCCACTATGTCAAATATTACACAATATTGACATAATTTCTGGCATGTACATAGGTACCTATGGATAAATAGTTATACAAAATATTAAAGTATGAATATATATGATTCATCTTGTTCTTGCTTACTGAGGCTGACTTTGGGATGGGGTTCGGAGAAGGGAAAAGTGAGGGCAGCACGAAGGTGGATGTAGAAATATTCTATTGTAATGTTTTTCATTTATATAAGAATATGAAAAGCTAAGAAGAAAGGGGCCCTCCTACTTGGTTATAGTAAAGTTCTAAATATATGATTGCAAACTAATACTCTGACAAGACTGTCATGAAGAAAAACAGTAAAAGTTTTGAGATACTGTAATGCATATGAAAATTTACAGATGGACAGGCAAGTGGACAGAATGGACTAATACCTTTATTTCACTTTCAAGGGAATAATGCATTTAAGTTTATATATAAGCCTATTTTTTTAAGCATATCCACTTTTTCCATTAAGAAGTTTTTATCTGAATCATTTTTTTTATTTATAGGTTTTATAAATTTTTAATAAAAAAACCTGAATATATAAGTTAAAATATTAGAATTGTTGCAAAAGTTGCAATCATTATATATACAGAGTAAAAAACTGAAACTATAAGTTAAAATATTAGAATTGTTGCAAAAGTTGCAATCATCATATATCCAGAGTGTAGCTCATATTGGGTCATATTATGCATACACATATATTTTATTATTTTAAATCATAAATGTTTAAACTGAATTTAAAAGAAAATAATGCCACAAAGTGGCATCTACAAGAATATTCCTTGAATCACTATTAAAAAGTTTTGCACATTGGAGTTTTCAGTACATTGCTTAATTTTATTCACCAAAATAAAATAAAAGATTCAGTAAATTTGATAAAAAAAAACATCTTTTCAAATAAAGTATACACACTGTTGGTTGAATGAGGGACAAACAATATCATTGTGCTAATTACTATCCCAGTTTTAATTTATTACTGGAATTAACAGTCAATTTCACACCTGGTGAAGTTTTTACTCCTCTGAAGTAAGGAATTACTTATCTCATTAACATCCACACTTTCATAGCAATACACCACTTTGTGGACACAATTAAATGTACACTTTAATCATTGTAACCCTGGTGGTACAATACAAAATCTAAAATGTAGCATAGCCTAGAATAAGAATGAATCAAATACAGAAAATAATAACATTCATCTAGTTTATGCACCATCTGGGGGTGGGGGGAGTGCAGAGGGGAAGCCTGCTGGTAGTGGCCAAGCTGACACAAGGCAAGCTGCCTGGGGTGGGTTACATAATGCAAGTGAAGGCTGTACTACTAGGTGGACTAGATGTAAACAACACTTGACATGGTGTATGAAAACATGAATAAAAGCTATTCTTTCCAATCAATTTCTTTGAAATTTCAGATTTTAAAAGATTAAATCCTTATGTATATATGCTGTGAAAATTAAATCAACAGTGCCAAAGTTGGACAAAATTTAAGGTATTGATTTTTTATTTATGCTAATAACTTGAAAAATTTGCAAAATTCAGATCTAATTTTGGGTAAACAATTGAATCTTGATTAAATAAAGTTATATTCCTTAAAAAAAGTCTCTAGGTTCAGCAATTCTCATGTTAGGTGAGTAAATATATTTCCTGATTTTTCAAAAAATTGCATTATGTTTTGGCCCATAACTTCAAAATATACCCAATTTTTGGTAAGTTCATAGAAAATGTATGAAAGAATGTGAATACTATATACGATCAAAAACAGATCAGTGGTTTTGATATTAGGCAGCCTTGAAGTGTAACAATGGCTTTTTTTTGGAAAATGGAGTTTTTTTTCATTAATATCTTGAAGGAACGAAGTCCTAATGACCCAATTTTCGGTATGGTAGGAGATTTTGGGGACATCTAAAATTATGCCAACAGCCTGGGGAGCATAGAGATGTGCACTGAATGACCTACAGTCATCGAAGTGGACTGCTTGACAATGTAAGGGAATACAACAAGAGCCTCCAAAAAATTCAATAACTAGCCTAATTTTGCAGCTTTTATTTTCAAATTTCAGATTTGAACAGATTAAATCCTTATGTATACATGCTGTGAAAATTAAATCCACAGTACTTACAGGAAAAAAATGTGCCGTGGCCAAAGTTGGGCAAAATTTAAGGTACCAATTTTATATTTTTGCCAATATTTAAAAAATTTAACAGATTTTGATCTAATTTTTGGTATACAATTAAATTTAGATTAATTAAAGTTGTATTACTGGAAAAAAGTCCCTACCTTTAACACTTTTGGTCTTAAGTGACCAAATATCTTCCTGATTTTTTCACAAAGTCCATTATGTTTGGGCCCATAACTTTTTTAAATTTTATAATACTGACTTAATATCTGGCATGTACATAGGAACTATATAGAGAAACATTTATGGTAAATATGAAGAAAACCAGATGAGTGGTTTTGATATTAGGCAGTCCTGAAGTGTGAAAATAGATTTCTAATAAAAAATTGAGGTTTTTCCTTAATATCTCGAAGGAACGAAGTCCTATTGACCCAATTTTCGGCATGGTAGGAGATTTTGGGGACATCTAAGTGTATGCCGAATTTCAGATTTGTAGGTCCAACTGTGTCGAAACGTGCCAGTCTTAGGGACGGACATCCAGACGGACAGACAGACAGACGGACCCTAGATCAGACCAATGTTGCAAATCTGATAATACAATTAGCTGAAAAAAAGCTGTAAAAATTAAAATTTTCAATTTTCAAATCAACATAAACTTAAGTTAATAAGCAAGTAAATAAGCAAGCAGTTAAATATATGGCCATGTTAGTTAAAAATTAAATCCCATGAAAGTTGAAAAAAATGATTGAGTGGACTAGTTTCAGAGTACCAGCGTTACATACCAAGGTCTAGCCAAATTTAAGAGATAAAATGAAATGCTACAAAGTATTTACACCTGATTATATATTGAAATATGTCATTGAGCATCTAATGTCATATCCTAATATTTAATCACATTTGAATATAAACAAGTGACCCAGGGGCACGGTACAAATTAGGCTAAAAAATTTACATGCTCCCTTGAAACAAAACCTACAAGCATCTAAGGTTTCAACATGCACCTAAATGTAATACTAATGAGAAAATTTGCTTGTTAAGGAGTTTCTGTTGCTCAAAGAATATAAATGCTTATTAACACTGTGTGAAGAAAGGGTTATTTTTTTCACTTGTTTCTGTGTGTGTGTATGTCTGGACTATCATTTCTGGAGACGAAATAACAGACTTTATTGAAATTTATCATAATAGGCTGCATGGTGTTGTGGAAGTGTTTATAAAGTTCAAAATTGGTGTGAATCCAAGTGTGAATAACCTCATAATGTAGTTTATGTGGTTTTATAGCAAATTTTACCACTTACACTCTTTGCATGTTACCATACAGCCATCTGTCGAGCGTGATCCATTATGTCACAGGTGACAATGACATTACACCATGTGCCATTTCCCTGAATGGTGTCCGTAAATGACATACATACCTCATGGTGTGGGGGGAGTATGGTTTTTGTTTGTTTTATTTTTATATAGGCAAGAACTGCAATACCAAAAGGGCATTTAAAAAACAATTCACTTAAAAGTTACCAGCATTAACACAAGACTAATTAAAATAACATATCACTATCTTCCGTGCAGGGTTTGCGTCCCCATATCGGATGCTTTTTTTAATTTATGATTGTGATGTTTAATATGAATTGTAACAATACAAGACACTGCTCCAACAGTTTTTCATTGGTTTATAATACATGCACAGTGGGCACCCTCTGTATGATTTCTACCTGCACAAAAGAAAATTTACATGTAAGTGTGCATGTGTGCACCTTCTATTTCGCATTTTGCCCAGAAGGTAATGACACTCAGCTGACTAGGAAGACATTCACAATAGGAACTTCATCAGCTGTTTGATAAATTTTGTAGGTGGTATCCTCATTCAACTGAAGCATAGCGCAGATGATATGGGTAACAGAGACCTAATTTCAAATTTCTAAGGAGATTTTTCATGGCCCTCCCTGAATGTCAAGTAAGAAGATTCTAGGTGCAATGTTTATGACTTGTGCCCTGTTAAGGACAACTGCATCTTTGAAGGTATCAAAAATAAAAATTTGAAGAAAATGCAAAATATTTAACAAAATAAAATCAAGGTAGGTTACCAGTCTACAGGAAATGATGAAACATTCCATGATGAATCATAGTGATGAATGCATTAATTAGTTCAGAAAATGGAGGTTTTGTATCATATTTTTAACTAGAATACTGGTACGTTGACAAACCACTATGTGTATCCCCGAAATCAGTGGGATGGGTGAAGTGAGGAATGGATTGAGTGGAAAGGGGATATAGAGTGAGGTGTGTTGCATACTAGCATGGATGTCTACAACTGAAATGTGTATGTAGGTGGTGCCACCTGCCACAAAATCCAGAAAGCAATCCAAGTTGTATACATATGCAAAATTTTAGGCAGATAAGTCAAACCACTGCTTGTATACGAGTGATTTTATCCAACAGCAGACAAACAGATTGATGCTGTGCAAAAATGGTTGCAGGAGGCACCACTAATTTTGTGTATGATAAAGAGATATGTGAGATGTATACACATGCAAAATTACAAGGGAATAGGTCAAGCTAGTCCTGAGATATAAGCCTGGATGTCTGCAGCCTGAATGTGAATGTAGGTGGCGCCACCTGTCATAAAATCAAGAAAGCTATCCAGGATGTATACACATGCAAAATTTCAGGTGGATAAGTCCAACCACTGCAGAGATGAGTGATTTTATCCTTAGGCAGATGAACAGATGGACGCTGTGCAAAAATTGTTGCAGGCGGTGCCACCAATTTTGTGTATGTTATAAAGCTATACAAGGGCTACATTTTTGCAAAATTTTTAGCCTGATTGGTCAAATAAGTCTGAGAATATGTGAGTTAATGTGTCAGCACAGTTGACAGATGGACTCACTGGAGAGAAGAAAGGTCAGAGGTCAACGCAGAATATTTTGGCACCAGTTCATACATATGTGACCCGATAATGGTGTAAAGTTTCAGAAAAATCTGTCCTGTGGTCTCAGGGTTCAATTCTGGAAACGAATGCGAGGGCGGCGGGGGAAACCAGTCAAAAACATAGTATCCGAAAACTTTGTTTTTGAGGATACAATTATACTGAGGGGTACTTACAAGCCCTATAGTTAAAAAAATGGGTAACAGAGACTTAATTTCAAGTTTCCAAGGGGATTTTTCATTGACTTCCTTGCATGTTAAATTACAAGATTCTAGGTTGAATAATGATTTGTTAAAGATGACTACATCTTTGAAGGTCTCAAAAATTGGGAAAAATTGCGTAAAATTAAAAAAAAAAATCCAGGTGGTGCCAGCAGTCTCCAGGAACTCATGAAACAACCCATGATAAATATGCATGCATGCAAGAAATCATGGTGATCATTGCATCTGTTGTTAAGATATTGGAGCTTTTGTAACAAATTTTTAATTGTTCTGGGGGTACTTCTGAGAACCATAGCTAAAAGGATATGGGTAAAAGAGGCCTAATTTCTGGTTTCATGGAGATTTTTCATGGACCTCCCTAGATGTCAGGTTAAAAGATTCTAGGTCCTATGTTTACGATTTGTGCCCTGTTAACAGATTACCATATCTTTGAAGGTCTCAAAAATAAAGAAAAAAAAATTCCATTTGATACCACCAGTCTGCAGGAACTGATGAAACACACCATGATCAATATGCATGCAGAAAATCATGGTGATCAATGCTTTAGTCGTTCAGATACTGTAGCTTTGTATCAATTTTTTAATTATCCTGGGGGGGGGGGGGGGGGGTAGTTGTGGGCCCATAGCTTGGAGGATATGCTTAACAGAGGCCTAATTTCAGGTTTCCCAGGAGATTTTTCATAAACCTCTTTGGATTTTACGTTATAAGATTCTAGCTCTAGTGTTTACAATTTGTGCCCTGTTAATGGACAGACAGACGGATGACAGACAGAGTGTGACTGCTATTTCTCAGATAACTTTCAGTCAGCTGAGCAAAAAAAAAAACCTAGAATATCAGCAAAAGCTGACAAAAGCCCTCAGCAAAAAGAGCAGTATTAATGGATGGTAACAGTAACAAGTATTCATGTAATATTTGTTCTCACATGGATGTATATCTGTACAGATGTCTCTTATTAAAGTTGTGAATAGGAACTAGAGAGGTATTTAGTAACTTTTGTAAGTCTGGCCCCAGTCTTTGTAAGTCATGCAGCACTTAAGAGATCATCAAGGCAAATGACCATTCCACATTCCAAAACAATCCATCCAGTGGTTCCTGAGAAATAAGCTCCTAAGTTTTTCTATTATAACTCTGTGACCTTGAGAATTAGATCAAGATCATCCATCTTTGAACTTGACCGAGATTGTGTTGATATGTATCAGCACCAAAGAAATGAAATTCCTGTGTTGAATACTTTTAGAGATATCCCGCTCACATGGCCAAAATTGAAAACTCCAATAAAAATTCTTTAAAAATCAGAAATTGGAGGGGATTTTTTTTTTTAAAGAAGGAAAAGATGGCGCTCAAGCAACATGCATAGTTGCGGACCCCCACCATAGGCGCTCCTTCAGCAACGATAAAGATGATATCTAATTGAATGTTTAATTATTATCTTTTTACTATTAGGCCCAAAGTTTAGGAGAAAATCAGAGGAGATAGAGATAGCTAAGTTCTATAAATACTAAACTGGGTGCAAGGTAAGATCAAGCTGACTTGAAAAGACTGCTTGCTTAGTGGATGTGATGTTAGTCTCTTTCTATACGGATATGATAGGATTATGTCTAGAGGAGAAACAAATTTATTGTTGGCTGTTTTATGCTTGTGGTCATTTGTTAAAATCTGTATTGAGTTTATACTCAGTATGTTTTATCCTGTTTTAAGTATTGACAGATTTTTCTGTCATGTAGTCTTTAACAGGTGTGTTTGTGCGTGCCCTTAGTTCTGATGTTTTAGTGAACCTACTAACTCTTAAGGCTGCTCTGAGGGCTTTATTCTGTTGAACTTCTAGTTTATATATTTGTGTCTTAGCTGCACCTAAGAAAGCTATCGATACCCTTTATGCCTATAGGGTGGATCCATTGTTTATATAAAGCCTGCAGCTGTCTCCAGTTTAGGTCCATCCTTCAAATAGCACACAGCCTTTAGAGCATTAATCCTACTCCACATTCTTTGACTGATATGCTCTATGTGTGGGCGCCAAGTGGCTTTTTGTAAAAAATTACACCTAAGAACCTGGCAGCATCAGAATCTTTTAAATTTTCATCTAACAGTTTTATAAGCTTCAAAATATTTTGGATTGTACGCTTTACTAAACAAAACCATTTTTGTTTGATTTAGTTTGATTCTCTAGGTGTTGCACTAGTTGCTTATGTGGGCGAGCTGGGCTTGGACTGAGTTGTGTGAATAGCAAACTTTGGAACCAGTGGCCCAGATAGCTAAGTCCTCAGCGTATTGTGAAATGCTGACCATTTGTCCCATCTTTGGAAGGTTGTAATATACATGATTAAGAGTAAAGGGCTCAGCACTGAGCCCTGGGGAGTCCCAGCTTCAAGTGTAATCTTCTCAGATTATGTACCTTTATGATTAACCATAAGGGGATCTATCTGTCAAGAATGAGGAGATTAACCTCACTAGCTTATGTGGCAGATGGAATCTCATAACTTTAATGCAGAGGCCGTCAGACCATACTGCATCAAAGGCCTTTTCTACGTCAAGAAATGTGGCTAAGTTGTGCTGTCTTTGTTTCATACCATTCGCAATGGCCTGACTGAGCTGGAATATGTGATCACACATTGAACTCCTGGAGTGAAAGCCTGATTGGTCATCATTAAAAATTGGGCCACACAGCTCAGCCGGTCTAATCTCTAAGAATGTAGTATTTTGATTTTTAAGGATTTTTTCAAATAGCTTGCCCAGACAGGGAAGCAAGCTGAAAGGCCTGAAATTTGTCTGTTTGTCAGTTGTCTTGTCAGGTTTTGGGATCATGGTTACTAATGCCCTTTTCCATTAAATCGGAAACTATCCCCATGGAATGCGGAGCGTGGATAGGTTTGCAATTCTCCTTAGACAGGGGTCTGGCATTTTCTTTAGTATTTTGTAAGTGAGTTTGTCCAGACCAGGGGCTGATTTGCCTTTGGATTTGGGAAGAGCCAGTTTAACTTCTAGAACTCCCACTGGTCTTACTGCTGTGTTTTCATCACTGTCTACCATGGTCGAGTTTTCTAGAGGCTTAAACAATGTTTTACTTTCATCAATTATTTGTTTAGCTGTTTTTAAGAAATCATTCTTGAAGTGAGGGTGTGTCGGGGTTTTGTGTATTTGTTTTAAAAGTATTCGCAAACAGATCTGCACAACACTTTGCTGGAGCAGCAACTGTGCCGTCAGGGCGTATAAGGGGTTAAGCCTGTCCTGTATTTGGGTTTAATTTAGAGTTAGAACTAGATGCGTCGGAACGACACAAATGCCCCCGCCTGGGGCAAATTAGAAACATATGTAAAATTTTGAAAATTTTTTTAAGTTCAGGAGGTGTCGTATGGTCAAATGTAGGTCAACAAGGGCAAAATGCAAACTCGATCTGTAACGGGTCATTATCAAGCAACACACCAAAAATCATGCCAGTATATGCAGGCATTGTGAAAAAAAGTCCATACATGTGCATTTTCCATAAAAATTTCTGTCTTTCATGAAATTTTCTATGTTTAGGAGCTGTAAAACAATCAAAAGTAGGTCAACCGGGATGAAACGCGAACTCAATCTGTAACTGTCATTATCTGCCCACACATAAAAAATCAGGGTGGTATCTGCAGGCACTGAGGAAAAAAATCAGTACATATGCATTTGTTATGAAAATTTCTATTTTTCATGAAACTTTCTATGTTCAGGAGCAGTCAAATGGTCAAAAGTAGGTCAACTGGGACAAAACAAGAACTCGATCTGTAACTGGTCATTATCTGCCTACACACCAAAAATCAGGCCCGTATCTGCAGGCACTGCGAAAAAAGTCCATACATGTGCACTTTTTTTATGAAATTTCTATGTTAGAGCACCGTCAAATGGTCAAAAGTAGGTCAACTGGGACAAAACGTGAACTCGATCTGTAACTGGTCATTATCTGCCCACACACCAAAAATTAGGCCAATATCTGCAGGTATTGCGAAGAAAAGTCTGTACAAGTATATTTGTCATGAAAATTTATATTTTACATGAAATTTTCTATGTTCAGGAGCCGTAAAACAATCAAAAGTAGATCAACTGGGACGAAACGCGAACTTGATCTGTAACTGGTCAATATCTGCCCACACACAAAAAATCAGGCCAATATCTGCAGGCATTGCGAAAAAAAGTCTGTACATGTGTATTTGTCATGAAAATTTCTATTTTTCATGAAATATTCTAAGTTTAGGAGCCGTAAAACAGTCAAAAGTAGGTCAACTGGGACGAAACGCGAACTCGATCTGTAACTGGTCATTATCTGCCCACACACCAAAAAATCAGGCCAATATCTGCAGGCATTGCGAAAAAAAAGTCTGTATATGTGTATTTGTCATGAAATTTCTATTTTTCATGAAATTTTCTAAGTTAAGGAGCCGTAAAACGGTCAAAAGTAGGTCAACCATGACGAAACGCGAACTCGATCTGTAACTGGTCTATATCTGCCCACACACCAAAAATCAGGCCAATATCTGCAGGCATTGCGAAAAAAAGTCCGTACAACTGTTTGATTTCGGAAGGACGGAAGGACGGAATGACGGACATGGGTAAAACTATATGCCCCGGCCACTTTGTGGCGGGGGCATAAAAACATCTGAATTGTTTCCAGAATTCACCTGAGTTTGATTTATGATCTAGACTGTTAATATCATCTGACCATTGAGTTTGTTTTTGCGCTAAGATAGCTCAATAGACTGACCTATTAGCCTGATCTACAAATCTATTTACTCTAGCTATTAAACAAAGCTTTGGCTTCCATGGTACGAGTGCTTTGTTGGTAGTGCCTGACTCGTCGCCTAAAGGCTCCATCTCTTTTATTTCTGGGGCTAAGTTCCACCAGTTTCTATTTTTAACTTCTTTCTCTGGAGTGACCGCATTTAAGGCCTCATTGATACTACATGCTATGTCAGCTAATTGTGATGCAATCTAACTGTAAATGTGTGATTACATCAATTTTAGAAGGATCTGGCATATTATTTATGAGGATTTCCTGAAAACGACCCCAATCAGCTTTAGCTAATTTTGGTGGGGAAACCTCTGGTTTCCAACTAATGTATACATGGATCAGGAGATGGTCCCACCTGATACACTCCCCTACATAGAACTCAGAGGAGACAACTGTGTTTGGAGTGGCAAGAGTGAGATCTAAAATGTTCCAAGCGCCTTGAGTCGCACTGTAGAATGATGGCTAGAGGCATTACTATATCTAGCACCGTAGTCTGTATGTGGGGCGTTTAGATCACCTAGGATTAGATAATTATTAATTTTTTATCTAATTTTTCTGAAAATCTGTTTTTGAAATGTTGATGTTTGTGGGTTATAATAACTATTAAATCTAGGTATGGAGCTGCCCAATCTGCTCGATTTATTCTGATTGAGAGGGCCTTGGCTTTAAAATTACCAAACCATTTATTGACAGAATAATAAAATTTTCTGTCAACAGGGATACCCACACCCCTCTATGACCTGTGTCTCTATCTGAGCAAATCAGGTCATAGTTGCCTAGCGTGAAATGTTTTCCTGGTGTCAGTTTAGTTTCAGATATTAAAGCAATGTCTATATTATTTTTATCTATATAATTTTATAATTCATGTTTAAGCGTGTTTAAGATCGGTGGTGAACAACACGGTGTTCCAGTCAAGATGTGCCTTTGTCGGAGTTGCCGAGGGTTTCAGCAGTGTCTAGGCGTTCATCTGTGGGGGTGGTGCAGGCTGCACAAGCACATGCTTTGCCATAATGGCTATGGTGGTGCTGGTTTGGCTTCCCTGTCTAAACTTTAGATTTGCCTCTTTAAATGCGGCACAGCCACGATAGGATGCGATAAGTGCACCTGAACAATTGGCGCATCTCACATGGGCTTTGTCCATGGAACAGGCACATATTCCATGTCCGGTCTCTCCGCACCTAAGGCAGCGGACTGTGTTCTGACATTGTCTGGCTGTATGTCCAAAGTGCTGACACTTAAAAAATTGGTCAACAGTCTTGAGGTCTCTGTATGGCTCCAACTTGACAATTCTTAGAGCCAGTCTGAAAGGCATCTTAAGCGCATAGTCGTAGTGGGCTTTGTTGTCATATGTAAGTTTGTCAGTCTCACTAGGTCCCTTGGTCATGATAAAGCACGTGGCTTCTGTGACACCTACATGTCTAAGTTCACTAACAATGTCAAAGTCAGTGACGTCCAGGGGAACTCTATATACTAACCCATACTTGAGTGATGTGGTTTGATGTGGCCACTTGCCAGTGCCAGCAAAGGTAGCATGGCCACATCCTGGTAGCTTTTTTGGCGTTGTCTTTCAGTTTGTCTGCTTCTGTCTCGGAGGTGCAGCAGTTAAGCAACACTTTACCTCCCTGAATTTTGTCAGATAGATCCCAGCCTGTTGTGATCTTGTCTATCGTCGCTTTGAGTCTGAGCGATTTCAGGAGAAGTTCATGGTCAATCCGGACTTATATCCTGATGTATGTAGGCAAATGTATTTGCAGTGGGTTTGTCTATCAGTGTCAGTGTGTTTGCTTTGGGTGGTTGTTGTGCAAGCGTGTTGGTACAGTTTTCATCAGATGGCGAGAATTCCTTAGGAGCAGGGACCATGGAGCATTGGAGCTCGTTGGCCTGGTTTGTGTTTTGTTTGACTTGCATCCTTGGTCATTTGTGTTTTGTCTGTTGTTTGGTCGGTTGTAGGACTGGTCTAGTAGTCAGTCCAGTTTTCTTTTGCTTAGCCTCCACGGAAAGTGGAGTGCCAGCCTTGGGTTTAGCTGTAGTCTCTGCCTCAAAGTGCGGCTGCAGGTTGACTGCTGGTTTCTGTGCCCGTCGAGGATGTGAGTATGTCAAGGACGTAATTGGATGTGGCACCCCCAAACTCATGCACCAGTTACAGACCGTCAGTGCCGATAATCATAGCATGTTTTACAACAATCCACCCAGTGGTTCCTGAGAAATAAGCCTCTAAGCCTTTTTTTACAATTAGCTCTTAAACGTTGAAAAATAAGTCAAGGTCTCCCATTTTCGAACTTGACCGAGATTTTATTAATATACATCAGCACAGAAGAAATAAAATTCCTACGGTATATTCTTTTTGAGATATCCCCCTCACAAGGTAAATGTTTACACATGCCAGTTTTTTTCCTATGATTCTATCTAAAATATCGAAAAATAAGTCAAGGTCACCCATCTTTGAACTTGACCAAGATTTTGTTAATATACATCAGCACCAAAGAAATGAAATTCCTAAGATAAATCCTTTTCGAGATATCCCAATCACAAGGTAAATGTTAATTAACACACGCCAAAGAAATGGGCTTCCTCCCTGTAGCACCCACCAAAGATGATGATTATGACGGTGCCAACCTCTCAGAAAAGTTTGTGGCAGCAGCAATGACAACGACCATGATGACAGCAAGAGCAACACCTTAGTTTCTTCTTGGTAGCACTTGTCAAAGAAAACAACTGTGCTAGGCACTAGGAGTAGTTTGTGAAGAAGGCACTGACAATGATGACGACAGCAAATTCTTAGCTAATTCCTGCCTGCATTCCATGCCAAAGACATTTTATCAGTGCTTGCCTCTATGAGTATTTTTTTATGGTGGAACTGATGACAATGGCCGTAGTTTCCTCCCTGTAGTGCAGCCAAAGCTCATGAAAATGCTGGTTTCTTGGAGAAGTTTGTTCCAGCAATACTGACAACAGTAATGACAGCAAGAACTTAGCTTTCTCCCTGTCGCACCTGCCAAGACAACAACAACAGTGCCGGCCCCCCCAGAAAATTTTATGGCAGCATCACTGACAATGACCATGGTGACAGCAAGAGCAAGACCTTAGCGTTCTCTATAGTACCGGCTAAAGAAGATGACAGTGCTGGTCTCTTGGAGAAGTTTGTGGCAGCAGCACTGACAATGACAGCAAGACCTTAGTTTCCTCCGTGTTACACTTGACAAAGATGACAACGACAGTGCTGGCCCCTTGGAAAAGTTTGTGGCAACAATACCAGAGGCTGACCATGACGACAGCAAGAGCAAGACCTCAGCTTCCACTCTATAAAACAAGCCAAAGACATGGCTAGATGCTTTGAGTAGTTTGTGGAGGCAGTACTGATGACAATGAAGACAGCAAAACCTTAGCTTCCTTACAAATACAATGACATTACTTGACTCTTTGAGTAGTTTGTGGAATTGGCACTGAGGAAGAAGACAACAGCAATATCTGTGCTTACTGCCTGTATTGCATGTCAAAGATGAGACAACAGTGCTTGACTCTAGTTGTAATTTATGGCAGCAGTCCTGAAGACTACGATCAGGGCAAAATCCAAACCTTTCTCCCCATAGCATCCACAAAGATAAGGACTACAGTGCTGGCTGCTATGAGTAGATTGTGGATGCAGCACTGATGACGACTAAGTCAGCAAGGCCTTAGCTTCCTACCTGACTTAGATAAGAACGACGACAGTGCTTGCCTCTTGGAGTACTACCCACCAAATATGACGACAACAATGATGGCCTCTTGAAGTAATTTGTTGGGGCAGCACTAACAATGATAGCAACAACATAGCCTTTTCCCTGCAGCATCCACCAAAGACGAAGACTTTGCTTACTCAAAAATGTTGGGGCAAAAGTAAGCAGGTAATTTGGTAATCATTGATGGCCACTTTCCATGTTTTATTTCACCATTTTTGCCTAAACCTGGTAAAAGACCAAATGTAAAATTATTTTTTGGTAATTTTCTGACAGTTTATCAATTTTGCTGTTAAATAATCAAACACACTGAAGATATTAGCATATTTTTATGCCTTAATACATTTTCCAAACATACATCACCAAAAATGTGACTTCTACTTTCAACCTTACAGTATAAAAGTTGAATTTTCACACAATGAAAAAAAAAATCATCACACTCTGTCATAGTGAAAGTGCTTATCACAGGGACACTGGAACTAACCCAAAAACTCTGAAAGACAAAACATCATAACACAATGTAAGAGTATAAATACTTGTTACAGGGAAAGTGGTACTACCCATAACCTATGAAGGACAACAAATCATCATACTCAATCTAAGTAAAAGAGCTTCCCACAGGGAAACGGGTACTAAGCCTAACTCTTGAAAGACATCAAATCAACAAAGTCCATCAGAGTAAAAGTGCTTATCACAGGGACATGTTACTCACCCAACCTTTGAAATATATCACACTCTCTCATGGTAAAAGTGCTTGTCAGAGGGATACTGGTACTAACCCTAAACCTTGAAAGACAACAAATCATTACACTCTGTCATAGTTTAAGTGCTTGTCCAAGGGATATAGGCACTAACCCTAACCAGTGAAAGACAGCATATCATCACATTCTTTCTTAGTAAAAGAGCTTGCATTAGGGACACAGGTACTGACCCTAAACCTAGAAAGACAAATCATCCAATTCTGTCATAGGAAAAATGCTCATCACAGGGACACTGATACAAACCTTAACTTTTTGAAGACAACAAAGCATCACATTCTGTCATAAAAAGTGCTGGTCACAAGGATAAGACAAATCATCAAACTCTGTCATTATAAAAATGCTTATAACAGGGAAACTGGTACCTACCATAACTTTTGAAAGACAACAAATCCTCACACTCTGTCAAAGTCAAAGTGCTTGTCACAGGAACAGGGGTACTAACCCTAACCAATGAAAGACAACAATTCATCATACTCTTTCTTAGTAAAAAAAGCTTGTCACAAGGACACAGGTAATAACCCCAACCTTAGAAAGACAAATCATCAGACTCTGTCATTGGAAAAAATGCTTACCACAGAGATACTGGTACTAACCCTCACCAGTGAAAGACAACAAATCATTACACTCTGTCATAGTTTAAGTGCTTTTCCAAGGGATATAGGCACTAACCCTAACCAGTGAAAGACAACATATCATCACATTCTTTCTTAGTAAAAGAGCTTGCCATAGGGAAACAGGTACTGACCCTAAACCCTGATGACAACTAATCATTACACTCTGTCATAGTAAAAATGCTTCTCACAGGGATAGTGGTACTAACCCTTACCTTTGAAAGACAACAAATCATCCAATCTGTCATAAAAATCTTCACACTGTCAAAGTAAATGAGCTTATCACAGGGATACTCTTACTAACCCTAACCTTTGAAAGACAAATCATCACACCCTGTCACAGTAAAAGTGCTTGTCACAGGGACGCAGGTACTAACCCCTACCTTAGAAAGATAACAAATAACCACACCCTGTCATAGTAAAAGTGCTTGTAACAGCGACATGTACTCAACCTAAATAGAGAAAGACAACAAATCGTCACACCCTGTCACAGTAAAAGTGCTTGTCACAGGGACGCGGGTACTAACCCATACCTTAGAAAGATAACAAATAACCACACCCTGTCATAGTAAAAGTGCTTGTAACAGCGACATGTACTGAACCTAAACATAGAAAGACAACAAATCATCAGTCTATCGAGTGCTTGTTAAAGGGGCAGCGGTACTCACCCTAACCCATAAAAGACAACAAATCTTCACACACTGTCATAATAAAAGTGCTTGTCACAAGGATATGTGTACTAACCCTAACCCTACAAAGACAAATCATCACACTCTGTCATAGTAAAATTGCTTGATACAGGGACAGGGGTAGTAACGCTAACCTTAGAAAGACAACAAGTCATCACCCTCTGTAATAATTAATGTGTGTCACAAAGACACAGGATTAACCCTAAACCTAGAAAGACAAATCATCCAATTCTGTCATAGGAAAAATGCTTATCACAAGGATACTGATACAAACCTTAACTTTTTGAAGACAACAAAGCATTACATTCTGTCATAAAAAAAGTGCTGGTCACAAGGATAAGACAAATCATCAAACTCTGTCATTATAAAAATGCTTATAACAGGGAAACTGGTACCTACCCTAACTTTCGAAAGACAACAAATCCTCACACTCTGTCATAGTCAAAGTGCTTGTCACAGGAACAGGGGTACTAACCCTAACCAATGAAAGACAACAATTCATCATACTCTTTCTTAGTAAAAAAGCTTGTCACAAGGACACAGGTACTAACCCTAACCTTAGAAAGACAAATCATCAAACTCTGTCATTGGAAAATGCTTATCACAGAGATACTAGTACTAACCCTAATCACTGAAAGAAAACAATTCATCACATCCTGTCATAAAAAAAGTGCTTGTCCTAAGGACACAGGTACTAACCCTATAAAGTCAAATAATCAATTCTGTCATCGGAAAAAATGCTTATCAATATCACAGGGATACTGGTACAAACCTAAACTTCTGGAAGACATCAAATCATCAGATTGTGTTGTAAAAAATGCTTGTCACAAGGATATGGGTACTAACCCTAGAAAGAGAAATCGGCAAACTCTGTCTTTATAAAAATGCTTCTCACAGGGATACTGGTACTTACCCTAACTTTTGAAAGACAACAATTCTTCACACTCTGTCATAGTCAAAGTGCTTATCACAGGGACAGGGGTACTTACCCTAACTAATGAAAGACAACAATTCATCATACTCTTTCTTAGTAAAAAAACTTGCCACAGGGACACAGGTACTAACCCTAACCTTAGAAAGACAAATCATCAAACTGTGTCCTTGGAAAAATGCTTACCACAGAGATACTGGTACTAACCCTCACCAGTAAAAAGACAACAATTCATTACACTCTGTCATAGTTTAAGTGCTTTTCCAAGGGATATAGGCACTAACCCTAACCAGTGAAAGACAAAATATCATCACATTCTTTCTTAGTAAAAGAGCTTGCCACAGGGACACAGGTACTAACCCTTACCCTTTAAAGAAAACAAATCATCACACTTTCGTCATAGTAAAATGCTTGTCACAGGGACATGGATACTAACCCTAACCAGTGACAAAAATTAATCACACTTTTTCTTAGTAAAAATGCTTCACACAAGGACAGCCATACTTACCCTAACCTTTGGAAGCGAATACAAATCATCACACTCTTTCATAGTAAAAGTGCTTGTCACAGGGACAGGGGTACTAACCCTAACCAGTTAAAAACATCAATTCATCGCACTCTGTCATAGTTTAGGTGCATCTTACAGGGACATAGGTACTAACCCCAACCTTTGAAAGACAATAAATCATCTCACTCTGTCATAATAAAAGTGCTTGTAACAAGGACACAGGTTCTAACCCTAACCCATTTAATAACAAAAACTTTCTGTTTATATTTCCTTATATACTACTTAGTCTTATTACTACTCACTAAAATAATTTTTATATCCATCATAATAATCTGTGAAAAAAGTGTCAATTAAATCCTTTGACCTCATTAAACATCACACCAGTCTACCTGCACTGTATCCCATATGTTTAATCCAGCTGGGCCAGTAGTGCTGCCTGCAGGGGATTCCCCCAGCACAGGCAGACTGATAATGATATGCAGTGACGTAGCACATAGATACAGGTTGTTTAAGTATGGCGGTGACTTGCCCTTCTCTTACATGTATTTCATCACATCTGACACATTAACTGACCTAATGTGACATTACATACCAATCCATGAACCACCAAATTAATAATCCTGTCTAAGACTTTGCTGTGTCTGTGTCAAGGGGTAGCTCAATGCCCTAGGTCAGTGTAAAGTGCTTACAGGGTTCAACCTGAGTTTAGTGTATCGCTGCATCTGGTCTTGTATATATAGGGATAGTTCTCTTGTGTACTGTATGCGTTCTCCACATGGAAAATCCATTACGAATGTACCAACAGAAACTTAAAGTGATTATCTTTGACTTTATAACAATGGAAACGCTGTTTCAATTTCATATTTGATGGAACTGTGGTCATTATCTTGACTCTTCCTCCCTAGCAACAGTGATATGTTGCCTGTGGAATTAATGCTTAAACATCAGACAATGGCTGATGGTAGTGCTTAGGACTTGAGGACTTGTATTTTAGTATGCATAACTTCATTAGGACATGTTGTAGTGAACCAGTTGTTTTTGTATATAGAAATGGAACATTCACTTGACTTTCATAATGAGTGTCTGCAGGCATTGTGCAGAATATGTGCTAAACGTGCACAAACTAAAGCTGAAAGAAATAAGAAGGTTAAGCCTTACTACTGTGAGGATCATATTGACAGAATAAAATATGCATTTGGAATAGATGTTCAGCTTGATGTCACAAGCATACACCTAAGAAGATTTTGCATATCATGTTACAACAAAACTTTTAATCTGCAAAGGAGCTCGGCTAATCAACCTGAATTATTACTCCTAGCACATGACAGAGCAGCTGTAGTTAATTCAGCTTGGTCAGAACATAAGAGAAAGAGTCTTACCAGTGAATGCTTTTCATGTTGTAAATATTTAAACCAAAAGAAAGGATGCACAATTATCACAGAGAAACAGAAATGTGGGGCGCCAGTAAAATACCCCGGGGATCTTCAATATGATCACCTGAGGGCAAACATATTTCCATGTGAAAAGAGGACACAGAATGTATTTTCAGTGGAACACCTAGAAATCTACAACCTGTCAGAATCACAGAAAATATACTATACGTGTCAATTATGCACCAGACTCTATTCACTTGACACCGTTAAAACACCATGTGGTCATTATTACTGTGCTGAGTGCCTGAGTAAATGTTTTGTTACTGCAAGGTCAAATAAAATCCATTGCCCTTCATGTGGAGATCCAGTGGATTATCACACAGTTGAATATGCTGATAGACGGTTTCAAGAACAGATGTTATCACTTGTGGTCTGGTGTACTAGATGCAACAAAGTTTCTGAATTCGGAACTATCAACAAACATGAATGTGAAAGCAATGTAATTTTGAATTCATCAGAAGAGGTGACTGATGGCTGTTCATCTACTGGGATATCAACTTCAGTCAACATGTATACCAGTGATGTAAATTTAGCTGAATCAGAAAATGAAGTTGGGCCTCAGACTCCCAAAAAACAAATAACAAATGTGGTAACCCCAACACGCCGCAGCAGTAAACCTGTATCAATACCTCGCCGTTTGCCTACAACAAAGCAGACAGAAGGGATGACTCTCAAACATAGCATATCACTTGGCAGCAAACGAAAGCTTTCACTTGAAGAAGAACATCACTATACCTTCATCACAAAATTAAAATTGGAAAATGCCAGGGACAAGGGAATTATAGCATGTAAACAAAGACGGGGCCAGCCAATCCATCTTCAGTACTTGGTAAAGCCTCGGAAAACATCAACAAGTGTCAACAAACAGCTACAAAAAACAAGAGCACGTGTAGTTGATGGGACAAGGGCATTCCTAGCTGGTAAGGATGAAGCATCCCAACATTTACAGCAAGCGGCAGAATTAAAGAAATTAAGTCGGGCAACTAGAGAAACAGTTTGCCAGAAAGCAGGTGTGGTACACAGAGCCACAATTAATAAATACAAGAGTTTAGCCATCAAAACTCTCTTAGGACAGACGTGGGGCAAGTCAAGGGTTAAAAAACGGTTCTTCAGGGCTATTGGTGTACGTTTTGAAAGCGAGAAGGCAGAAAGAGCAGCAAGGGAAGAAGTAATTAGTGCCAGCCTGATATCTGAACTGATACCATTTTCATTTAAGGACTCATCTCAGCCTAGTGTCATCATAGAACGTGAAGCCCCAATTACATTTATAAAGGATTTACCGTCATATATCACGGGCTGTTAAACAAATACGAGGAACATGGAAAGCTGACATGGAAAGGAGTTATACCAGATGATGAAATTTGGCTGAAGATTGGAGGAGATCATGGAGGAGGGAGTATGAAGTTTAGTGTACAAATTCTAAATCTAGATGAGCCTAATTCTAAACTTCACACTATCGCATTTTGTCTTTTTGAGGCAAAAGATTATTATGAAAACCTTTTGCGGGCATTGCGGAAAGTAAATAATGATCTGAGGGGACTTTCAACCACCACATGGAAAAACAAATCCTTCAGGCTTTTTCTCCATGGGGATTACTCTTTTCTGACCAGTGTTATTGGTTTATCTGGTCATCAAGCGGCTTATCCATGCCTTTGGTGCTTGATTAAGAAAGATGAAATTCAGATGCCCCTGAAAGAGCGTGGACTGTCAACTCCTCACACACTGGAAATTATTAAGCATGACCACATCAATTTTCAAACCACAGGTCAAGGTAAAAAAGCAAAAGCCAGGGATTTCCATAATGTCATAAACAAAACACTTATCGAAATTCCAGTAGACCACATCTGCCCTCCATATCTGCATATTCTGTTGGGCATTGTGAAACGACACCATGACATGTTAATTGACCTTTGTCATGAAATTGATATTAGGATCGCAAGTGAAACATCTGAGAACACAGAATGGGACAGTCTCACTGCTACATTCATTGAAAACGTAAAAAGTAAACAGCGCATTGAAAGAAAGATTGATACAACCAAACTCAGACTTGAGCATCTTGAAGATGATGAGTCTATTTCTCTCTCTTCAATGCAAACACAGAAAGCACAGTTCCATGCCAAAATAACTGCCTTTGAAAAGGAACTGGCAGTGGTGATGCATAAGATCAACCTTGTGAAGAGAAATGGCCCTTTGGCAGCCCATCTTGACCGTCTCTTACAAAAGCATGGACTAAAGGTCCAAGCATACCACAGTTTTAGTTTCATTGGAAACCATTGTCACAAATATCTCAAGGCGAATGTCTTCAATAATATATGTGATGGAATTGTGCAGAGAACAAAGTCGCTCACACATGATACATTAACTGTAAACAAGGCATTCTATATCGCGGAACAATTCAGAAAACTTAACAAGAAGTTTGCCTCTGTCCATGAAATGTTATCCCATGGAAACAGAATAAATAAAGAACCACTTGACAGCATCGGCAACAAAATAAAGAACTACCTTTCCTACTATAGACGCACATTCCCCGAAACATCAGTATTACCAAAACACCATATTTTAGAGGACCATGTGCTAGAATGGGTAGAACGTTGGGGTGTAGGCATGGCTATGCATGGCGAACAAGGTACTGAAGGCCTTCACCATACGTTTAATGAGATTGCTAAGAAGACCGCCTCAGTCAAGATTCCAACAAAACGTGTTCTTGCAACAATGAAAGACCATCTAACATTAATATCTCCTGATGTGCATGAACACATTCCACAAATTAAAAGGAGGGGAAGAAAGATGTGAATGAGCGACTTATGCAGAGACTGTACATTGTAAATTGCCTTTGAATGTAGTTACATATGAAGGATGCCTTTTTTCCCCAAAAATCAAATTATATATAATTTCACTTGTCTCAACTATCTCTGCAAAACAGGACAATTTATATACTGTGAGCACTAATGTTTCACCAGATCAATGTTGTGGTCATGAACAAACTGTTTACATCATACGCATGTATGTTTTTAAACTGTCGGATGAAAAAATTGGGGCATCTTTGACTGTATATATGTGATTTTTTTCTAAATATTGTTTTCTAGACAAAGCGTTTCCCATGTTTTAATATAAGGCCAAAACACACTGGCGCTGGTAACAAAGCAGAAAATTGCTCCTCTATATTTGACTTTTGACAAATCCCTGACAGGGGGTAGCATGTGAGCGGCCATGAGGCGTGTTTCCTAAATAGCTCCCAGACGTTGTTTTGCCAAGTGCATGCTGCACGCAGATTTCTGGTGAATATGCATTGTGTCTGTTGAATACTTTGGAAAATTTAGTAAAATACATTAAATTAAAAAAAAAAATACATTAAATGTGTACTTCTATATTTATGTTAATATACCATTTATAATAAATATATATATAAACATGCTCGTTCATATATAATACATTTATTTATTAATATTACATTATATGTTCACATAAATAATATTGTTAAATATATTAAATCATAAATATTGTTCACAAAGTAATACCTTGAATATTTAATGAAATGTACGCTTACTGGAGATATATTTCTGAGATAAAAATATAAAATACAAGAAAGAATTTCTATATTCAACAGCGGTTTACAACATATTTTGCCGCTTGTCGCATACGCTAGTGTGTTTTGAATCTGCCTGCCCACTCAAGTACTGTGTGCACCAGTGTGTTTTCGGCATTTTTAAGTTATACATTTTGAGATTCCAATTTTAGAGATAAATGGTCTGTGAGATGACCTTTTTGACAAGTCTTTTTTATATACCCCAAATCAAGTTTTTCAATGTAGATCAAAAGAAATCTTTATGAAAGTATAACTGTAAGACAGTTAAAATGAAATGTTTTTTTAGAGATTTTTCTATATTCCCCATATTTCATGTACAATGTATCATTTTACAAAGGGAATTATTGTGTTATTGCAGAAAATTCACTAAAACTGCCGGGTATTCCCAGTGATTTTTTAATTAAAAATATGTTTATTGAATTGAAACAGTTATTTTTTTTTAATATGTGGAATAAGTACATCTGTAACTAATTGCCAGTAGCTTTCCTGTCAGGTTTTAGCGTGGAATTAGTTTTATATTGAATGTTATATCTGATGATTTTATGCAAGTGTATTCTATTGTGCTCACAAGCAAAGACCTTTGTATGAATGCTATGTAGCATCTGTATAAACATAAACTTTTATCCTATAAACTTGAAATTTTGTACATGGATTGTCTTAATGTTTCATTACCATGTCATAGCATTTAGTGTTATCTAGCTACTGTGGTAGTCCTCTAATTGATAGATAAATACAGGGTACTTTGGGATACTTAGCGCCACAAGCAGAACATGTGCACTCACTTGACCCCCTGCTGGGCAGCCTTGCCGGCCAGTCCCAGTGATAAGTGCCAGCTGTGGCTGAGCGGGGCCCTGTTCTATTAAACACAACAGCAGCAAACAAGTGTGACATGCATGAAATTTGAGGAGAATGAAATTAGATGAGAAAATATATTGGTAAAATATGTATGAGTTTCATGAAAATCCATAGGATATTTGGTAAGTGCCAAGGTGCCTCCAAAGTGCGATGACCTCTGACCTCATTAATTATGCATGGATTTCACTGGAAATTAAACTTAAGCAGGTTATTTTTATTGATTAAAATTTTCTTATGAGTTTTATCAAAATCTTTGTAAGTTAACACAGTGACACAACAAAGAACTCAAGTGACCCCTGACCTTATTCAATATGTGTGGCTGTTGCCCATAATAGAACTTGGGTGAGAAAATCTTTTGGCAAGTAGTTATATGATGAGTTTCACGAAAATCCATCAAAGCACCAGTAAGTTATTGTGGCGACACTAAAATTTATTGGACGGTTGATATACCAAAATACTATCATCATATGATGGGTGTATAACAAGTGGCCCACCAGACATGACTCTCAGCTAAATTTGACTGGGTGCTCATTTCTTTTATTAATGTTATATATTGTCTGTGAGAATAGTCTATGGCTAATGTTACTATGTTGAAAAATGGACAGAAAATAAAAACACAGAATTCATAGGAGACCTGCCCGGGACCCCCCCTGGATTTAACAATAGAGGGTTCCAAGGAAAATGGATACAATTTGTACCCTGTCTGTCTGGGTGCTCAAAATCATGTTTCTGGTCCATAGCTCACAGAATATAGGTCACTATGACCCAATTTCAGGTTTCCAAGGAGAATTGCCAAGGACTTCCCCGAATGTCATGTTAGAAGAGTCTAGGACTAATGAATACAATTTGTGCCCTGTCTGACTGCTCAAAATCATGCTCCTGGCCAGTAGAACCCTCCTGGCTTTTGTGTTAGAAGATTCTAGACTTAACACACATGATTTGTGCCTATCTGACATTCATGGTGCTCATATGACATCTTTTTCCTATAGGTTGCAAAATATAGTTCACCATGATCTAATTTCAGGTTTCCAAGGACATTTGCCTAGGACCTCCCTGAATTTTATGTTAGGAGGTTCTAAGACTGATGGATACAATTTGTGCCCAGTCTGAGTGTCTGGGTGCTCAAAATCATGTTTTTGGTTCATAGGTTCATAAAATATAGGTTTCAGTGACCTAATTTTAGGTTTCCTAGGACATTTGCCTAGGACCTACATGAATGTTACGTTAGTAGATTTCAGGCCTAATGAACACAATTTGTGCCTCGTCTAACTGTCTGGGTGCTCCAAACCATTTCCAGCCAATAGGTCACAGAATATAGGTCACCATAACCTACTTTCAGGTTTCCAAGGACATTTGTCTAGGAACTCTCTAAATACTATGTTAGAAGATTCTAGGCCTAATGGATACAATTTGTGCACTGTCTGACTATCTGGGTGCTTATATGACATCTTTCCCTATAGGTCACAAAATTTAGGTTATGGTGACCTAATATCAGGTTTTGAAGGACATTTGCCAAGGATGCCTCAGAATGTTTCATTAGAAGATTCTAACAGATATAAATTGTTCCTTGTCCGACTTTCTGGGTCCTTAAAATCCTGTTTTTGGCCTTTAGGTCGAAATGGAGGTCACCATGACCTAATTTAAGGATTTCAAGGATATTTGCCTAGAACCTCCAAAGATATTGTGTTAGAAGATTCTAAACCTAACAGATATGATTTGTGCCCATCTGACATTCAGGATGCTCAAAATCATGTTTTCGGGCCGTAGGTCACATAATATAGATCACCATGAACTAATTTCAGGATTACAAGGATATTTGCCAAGAACCTCTCCGGATATTGTTTTAGAAGATTCTAGGCCTAACAGGTACGATTTGTCCCCATCTGACATTCACAGTGTTCAAATGACATCTTTTTCCTATAGAACACAGAATATAGGTCACAGTGACCTAAGTTCAGGTTTCCTAGGACCTCCCTAAATGTCTTGTTAGAGGGTTCCAGTCTAGATGGATACAATTTTTGCCCCGTCTGACTGTCTGGGTGCTCAAAATCATGTTTTCAGCCTTTACGTCACAAAATATAGGTCACCATCACAGGTTTCCATGGAGATTTTCCTAGTAACTCCCTGGATGTAGCTTAGAAGTTTTAAGGTCTTAGGGTTACGATTTGTGCCCTGATAACGGACGGACAGCTGGACGGCCGGATAGACACCGGACAAAGGGTGATCGCTAAAGCTCAGATGACTTACAGTCAGATTAGCTAAAAATTGAGGAAAATATATAATTTATCATCAGTTGATTCAAACCAATAAGTAAATTTAAAGAAAAAATGTAAAAAAAAAAAAAAAAAAAAAAATGTCCAACCTTGCTTCTTCTTCTCGAGGTCAGCTAGATTTGCAAGATTGAAGGTCTGAGATGAAAATGTTTGCATGAAATGCATCCATGATCTTGTTGTGTGGACTACAAGGTGTGGGCCCTGTGACCTTGATGTTTGATCTCAAAATCAATAGGGTTCTTGCTTTAGTGGTGGGCCATATATGTCAAGTTTGAAACACATATATCAAATTATCTATCCAAACTGGAGTTATCCGAAGTCAAGTATGAAATCCATATATTAATCCAAGCTGGAATTATCATCCCAAAACAAATTTTTGAAGCTACATATGCAAGATGGAAGGTCTGGGATGAAAGGTTTGGCTTAAAATCAATCCACAAAATTTTTTTATGCGAGTCCTGTGACCTTGACCTAAGACCTAAAAAGATTAAATAGATTTCATCATAACACAGATCACTTTGTATGTGCATGATATGAAAGAAATCTGTTCATTCCTTTTTGACTTATCATGCTCACTCTACTGTCTAGTGGCAAAAATGGACAATTACAAGGCACAAAAACAAGAAAGGATAATAGGTGCTGCAAAGTGTTTCTGGTACATGACACAGATATCCAATTCTCAATTTTTGGACCAATCTATGCAAGCCTTCTTGAAATATTTAAGAATTTGTATGATTTTCTGCAAAGTCAAGTTAGGTCACTCTCCTAGTGAAAGTCATGACACCATTTTAAATAGGTTTCACCATCATACCCTTATCTATACACATGTAAATATTGTTATTTACACATGAAATATATTTTGAGTTATCTCACTCACAAGATTTTACTGGGGCAGCAGCAGGACTGTGCTAAAACCATCGTATCCCACAACTTTAACTTTGGAATATTACAATAAGCTTATTGAATGTTACTGTTAAAACCTGAAAATACCAAAGGTAATTTGCCACACATAGTGATACAAGGCTATCCAACTAACAGCTTAGTAAATATGTTCATATGTTGTTTGTTCCTGTATCGAGAACATTTCCTGTTAATATGTATAAAATTGCATCTACAATAAATTTTGAAATTAGGAAATTTCTAAAAATAATTGTGACAATATTCCCACACTGAGGGATGGGAACAATTCTCTGACAGAGGGAAAGTGCATTGCACCCCTGAGAAAGTATATTATTAAGATCTCATATAATTACAGGATCATTTCTCAAGAACCAGAATTAAGCCAAATGGACGCTTTGATTATATGAAACAATAAAATATGTAATGATATTATGTAAAAAATCAATTTTTTTAAGACTCTGGTATATTAAATAAATGATTTATCAGTTAAACCTCTTTTATTACACAACAATAGTATTTCCATTCTTTTTACATTTCAGTAAATGTGTCAAATAAACTGACCAATATTTCAAATATTTGTAAAATACCTGAAAATTTCAATCATTTAATGAATTGCCTGAGTGAACCAGGTAATTTATAAACTACCTGAAAAGTTCAGACAATTTACAAATTGTCTGATTTTATTAATTGACTGTAACAAATTTATACCTTTCATATGGCATATTTCAAATATACATACTTTATCACATTTCAAATATATTACAATAATTTACAATATTATAGAAAAAAAGGTATAATGTTTCATGCAAAAATTAATTTTAAATCAGGTTTAGATATTTTATTTCATCAGGGTTGGGGATAGGTACATGTGACAGTAACTAGGTACAGGTACTGGGACTCGTGCAATGGTCAGGTACAGGTCCAGGTACAGGTACAGCCTTTTTGTAGGGTACCTATAGATACAAGTACTATAGAAAGTTCCTAGGTACAGGTACAGGTACATTTTAAAGACATTTGAACTAATGATAATTGCATAAATTTAATCTAGGTGAAATAATTATAATAGAATGGCAGAATATATCATTAAAAAGTTTTTAAAAAATGACCTCCTGCTATGTCATAAAAAAAATCAGGCCTGGCAAATGAATAGGATTGCCTTTAGTAAATGTGATAAATGAATAAAGATGATAAAGTTTATAAAGATATTAATACAGAAATATAAAACTTTCATTCATATACTAAAATATGATGTATATTTTATATCAAGTTTTGAGTTTCAGAGTTTTGTTTTAAAGTCAAAATATCTAAAAGCATGACACACTTAAAATAATGAGGCTTAATTGCTGAACTAAAAGAGAAAATCTTACAATAAATATTACCTATACTAACTTCATGACAATAATCTATACATAATAAGAAGTAACAATAAACATGTAATTGCAGTAGGTCATACTGATGAATGTTTTACAAATAAAGAGCACCTGCATTTGATGCTTGAGCAGGGACAGTTTTTTCCTATAAAATGGAATGTTCTGCTATTTTGGCATATGTTGAGAGTTCAGTTATATAATATGTATCATCACTTCTTCATTTATCCTTCACCAATGTTCTTTGTATATTAGACAACAGGTATCTTACTTGGGGCATGTAAACAACAATGTCCATATCCTTTGGTCTGTACCCTTTATATCTGATGTCACTATGAACTGTGGATGCTGGAGGTAGCCAGGCCAGCTCTGGCCCACTCAATGTAAAAGGCTGCAGGGATGAAAGCTCAGTAATTACCCCGCCTGGTTAAGATAACAGCCATGACAGGGGAGACAGTTCAGTACACTAACCTGGCCAAACCTGATGTCCCTTGCCAATATCATTACCTAGCTGTATAATTCACATAACTGTGATTTGTGTACCTATGTACAAGGTCCTGGCACCAACCCTGTTCTGTGACATATTAGACAACTAAATGGAGAATGTAGGCAGTACTGTTCCTATCCTTTGTTAATTGCCATATACTTGGGCTGATTAAACCACAATGAACTTCTTGTTTATAGGCTGAAGCTTGACCAGCTTGTCTGCATAGCCAGCTACAAAGGCAGCAGGGTTGAATGCCTGAGACATGCCTAAGATACTAGTATTTAACTGCTCTGACAGTCACACGTGAAAGTTTTGTACATGTAACTGACCAAGGCTGGTGTCCATTTCTAGTATCACATTTGTATAATTATATCTGAACTGTGTACCTAGGTACACATCCAGGTACAGGTACAAGTACGTGGCCCCAACCCTGCATTTCATAGTAAACTCATAAATGGAACCGGTCTTTAATTCTATTTGTTAATATATATCATTTGCAATATATATATATATATATATATATATATATATATATATATATATAGATAGATAGATAGATAGATAGATAGATAGATAGATATAATTCTCTGAATAGTGTGGTGGGGAGAGGAGGATTACATTGACCATCCCCCTCTTGCAAAAAAGTTGAGGAGGGGGGCACCACTATATTGATGTCCCTATGTACCCTTCACTATATTGTCTGGAAGGTAATATATCTTACAACCAATTATTCCTGATTATCGGTAGGTAAAGGTTAAACAATTTTTACAGAAGATCAATATTAAATGGATTTAACACTGATTTGAAAAACAAACTGGTATGGTGTGGCTATAAACACATTATGCATTTAACATAACCAAAGGTTATTGTACCAACAAACAAACTTTTTAGACATGATTATATATGGATTAGAATTGTTTTATAATCTTGAAAATTAGCAAATATATCAACTATCATATTTGGATTATCAGTTTTCGGGACATTTGGACACTGACAAGTCGCTTTGACAAAACGTGCCCCACTGGCCGACATCATTATTTCCAAATAACAAATCAGAGAGAAAAGTTTATCAATTCGTACAACAATTTCAATGAAAATCATTGAACCTTTGATTTTATTAAACACAGAATATGTTGTTAACATTCTGTATTTCAAATTGAGACAACAAAAATGCATGCAAACAGTAATCAAAAGGCAAAACATTTAAATTAGTTGGTCCTCAAATGAACTTTATTTATAATTAAATAGAAAAAAAGAACAGATAATAGTCTTAATTTTCAGCACGTTCACAAATATGTAAGGCACAGGAGAGCCAGCTTTCATCTTTTTTATTTGCTTTTACAAGTTGGTTCACACGTTTTACAGTGCTCTTTTTAGTTTTTAACAACAACAGCTGCTACATCATCAGTAAGCATAAGAGTTACACACATGGGGTGGGTACTATTACATGTTATGTCAGAAAACCCCACTATATGCTTACTTCAGGCAATTGAAGGAATGTTTCTGCCCTGTTGACGGTTCATTGAATAAACTGTTTAAAAACAAAGTTTTTTAATTGAATCTTCATTGCCAACTTTAAGTTACTAACAATCCCTGGTTCAATTACATATTGCATGTTTGAGTTTAGTAAGTTGAATGTACCGAGTCGATGTGATCTGAAACATGGAATGGGTTACCGAAACAAAATGGGTTACCAAATTTCAAAATTAGGTAACCTGAAAATGGGTAACTTAAAATTTGAAATTTGGCCATGCCTGATTCCTGTGATGGGGACAACAGACGATTGCACTGAAACACAAGTCTCCCCACTAGGGCAAAATAAGCCAGGCCACAACCATAATGCAACAGGTATAATGCTTCAATGTTGGACCAATCACCTATAAAGCATGTTAACATAAAAAATAGCTTCTTCCCTTGAAAAGAGATCTTTACCTGCCAAACTATTGCCTTGTAACCGTTTGGTTACTTCTGTAAACAAGTGTTAAAAACAGTGAATCAGGTGCAATTGCATGTGTCAACATAAACACACTGCATTGGGCCGTGTACTGCGTGGAGCCACACCACGTGCCAATCAGGAGATGCCCTGACTGACTTGGTCTAAACAAGGGACCCATGGGTCACATCGCTCAGCTAAATTTTGGAAAATATTAGTAACTGCAAAATATTTTCATTTCTTTTGGTTTTTCATGTATATTATCATGATTAGAAAAGCTATGAGAAAATGGCCCTGCTAAAATGAAACTCTGTATATAGAATAATGGACATGAGCTAAACCATTTAGTGATGCACCAAGGGAACAAATAGGCCTATGGTAAGTGTTATATAAAAGTAACATTTCATAATAAAATAATGTGTGAAGATAATTAAGTTTTCAAAAGTCAAATATATGGCCATATGAGTTAAAAATTAATCCCACAAAGTTTGACCAACATTCCTCATTTTAATACTAAGTTAACAGTGTTATTCACACCTAGGCCCTGCCAACTTTAAGAGATATTAATGAAATGCTAGAAAGTATTTATATTTTTGCACCCAAATTGCAATTCTGTGGTACATACTGTTATATATATATATTATTTAGTTATAACATTTTATTATACAAGTTTGATGTCAGTTGATTGTAGACATTAATAGCTTTCATCTGGTGTTTTATTCATGTATATTGCTTTCCAAATTCCAAAAATATGAATACTTTTCCTCACCCTGTATCATAGCAATTTGTATAATTTTAGCTAATTTATTAAAAAAAAACACAAGGTGTATATCTGATTAGACCAAGCGTGACCAGTTTGTTTTTTTATTTAGTGACTAATGAAGTCTGAAGTCTTTTAGCTTAAAAAAAAACATGTCTGGCATCCAACTACAATTTGTGGATTTGGGCGTGGCCAAAGAAAGGTGTTATTCCGTCCTTAAATTAGCCGAATATATTGCCCATTGCCACCAACTGTCTGCAGAAACAATTAATGCCTGGTTGGTGTTTTTTAGTACTTTTGTGTCGCATACAAATGCACTTATCCAACCCTGATTGGTTAATCTTCCCATTTATTCCACTCAGCTGTAATCGGGGGGCTGATATATAGACTAAAACTTGGATGTTACAAGCCGAATGTCACGCAAGACATGTATGCAGGCACGGGTACTCGTTTAGTTGTTTAAATATATGTTTTTGCATGTCTCCGGTTGAAAAAAAAGAAAAGGGCGACCAGTCATTTTGAGCAATATATTTAAATTTGTATGTTTTTGTTGTTTTGGTGCCTAAGTCACTTGTGATATCGTACAAACTAGGCCGCCATATCTGCCCTTTTGGCCAAATTCGCTTTCTTACACGAAATATAAAAGAGCCTTCGGCTGAGAGAGGGCTTTGTTAATTGTCTGCTGAAATATTTCCAAGCAAATATTTCCTACAAACTTGCATCATTCTGGGTTGCCTCTGTTTATACTGTTCATTTCTTACAGGAGAGAGATTTCTTAATAAATACCACTTTCTGTAACGGAAACTAGACATTTATTTGAACCATGGGGCAAACAGAATTGTAACATGAATGTATACCAGGTTGCTATATTGCCAGTAATGCGAGGACTCATCCTGTCCCGGTTTTATGTTAATACAAAGTCTAGTAAATGCTAGTGATAAACCCAAATTAATCAAATCAGTTTTTTAACGAATCTAATTTAATTCTAACCTGCTTTGACACAGGAGTTCAGGGATTATGTCTCAAACAAAACTCTAGCAGTCCAGTGTGTCAATTAACTTTACCGGATTGGAAGATTATAAAATGGAGATGCATATTCTAAATGTTTTGTTTTCATATTATTTTCTTTAATTTAACATTTCACTAGAAACACACATGATAATAAACAAGAAAATAACTAATTTGTCATTCTTCTGGTGATTTCTATTTTAATTCCTTGGAAGTGCTAACATTCCTATGACTTCATTTGGCAAGGTAGCCAGGCTTGAAATAACTATAAGATATAACAGACTTATAAAAGCCCCTGTGATAATCCAAAATAAAAAAATGACGAAATGATTTTCATATTCCACTTGATGTTATCTTTCCAACCATGCAAAATAGAACTCATCAGATCTGATGTTTTTCTGTCAGAAAGCGATTGCATATTTATATGATTATGAACTTATAAACTGATATTGCTTATTTTCCCTTTAAAATTGAATATTACTCAGATAGTTTTATTTTGGAATATGAAAGCTCAAATTACACAAGGGCCTAATTGTGAAATAATCAATGTAACAAACAATTCTTTAAGGAGTCTTTATACCTCTTCTATTGATTTTTCAATGTTTAACTTTACTAAGTGCCCCACTGGTCATAATGCTCAGCTGAATCTATATATTGGTCAGTGATATAATTCTTATCTATAGATATACTAAGGAGAATTTAAGAGAACCTGTATACACAACGTCTGAAAATCCCACGTCCAGTGATTACTAGTGAGCCTTGATATATATCACACTGATATAATTGCAGTCTGTCATTCACAAAAAGAAACTTAAATTTCTTGCATTATCTTTGTATATAATGGCGAATAATGATGGAAAAATAGAGAGTGCTAAGAAATACCATTTCTAGTCCATCATAATCGGTTAGTTACATATAGATTAAATTTTCTTACCATTAAAAAAACCCTAAAAATGTACCGATTTTGCTAGCAGAAGAAAGGTTAATATAAATGTTGCCATCTGTAGTTTATATACTCGTAAAAATCACATGATCAATGTATGGTAAAGCACAATAACAAATTGTAGGTAAAATCAAATATCAAATACAACAATAAGCGAATATAAGTTTAACTACACTAAGGTAACCCTATCCCTCACATAAAATCTATTTTTTTATTTCCTGACTTGAGTAGGGAGAACTGAAAAAGATCATTTTGACTCAAGTAAGCATAAGTTGCGATACTTGCAACTAACACTAACACTAACATACCAGTCATGGGATCAATATGCTGGGTACATTATGAATACAGACACTTGTGATCAGCAAAGTTAAAATAAAGTAATCTTATAATAATTCAGCACACCTTATACTTATTTAGCCATCTTTTGATCATCTCCAATGAATAAGCCATGGAATGAAACTTCGGGAGTTATAATTTTTTGGCTTGCACAAGTTAGGACAATCTATAACTTACAAACAAAATACCAGTCCCATGATCAATATTACCACAGGACTTGGAGCTGGCAGTTCCTGCTGTATTCAGTTACCGACATAACATTATTGTTGTTAACGTATTCTATATAGGGAGTATTTTTCTTAAGGGTATGGCAGAATCCGGGGGGGGGGGGGGGGTCCAGGAGGTCCGGACCCCCCTTTACCAGTCGCCACAACTATTTTTAAGGGTTTAAGCCCAAGTTTTGTGTCCTGGAAATCCCCCTCCCCCACTCTTTTCTGGACCTGAGGACCTTTTTTAGGTTTTGCCATTAGTCCTGGCGTGGACCCCTCCTTTATTAAATCTTGGATCTGCCCGTGTGAGGGCATAAGAAAGTATAACTGTAGGTGCATACACCTATTGATCATAAATGATACATCATTGAAAAGATTATTTTGCTGGATATAAATTTGGCATATAAAGTAAATTTATATAACCACTCCTTTCTCGTTTTTCCTAAGGGTGAGTGTAACTATAAGAATGTATTACTTAGCAGTAGATACCCAGGGGTCACAAATAGCACGTCATACTGAAGCGTATGGTTTAAACTATCATTGGAGACCAAATTTGACTGGATACGTTTTGCATATTTAGTAGTATGGGCCTTATAACCACTCTGAAGTCAATGTCCTTGAAAGGAAAAAAATGTACACGTCATCCGACATAAAAAAAACATTTCATTCACTGAAAGCTACCACTTTCATACTGCTATCAGGCATTTTTATTACCTACACATGTATACCTATCTAGCACACATGGTGAAAATTTGTCACCAAAATGGTACCGATGATCCAAATTTTGGGGTCTGGCTGAAGTACTAATAAGGTTACAGGGATTATCCCAAGTGTTAATAAATTCAGCAAAATATATAATTACCATGAAAACACATACCATTACAAAAACTGCACATCAATATCAGGTTAAATGGTTTCACCTGAAGAAAATCACTGTTCTCCATGTGTGGACGATAAAGCAAGTTCACACTCGAAAATGATGAAATAACCATCCATTAGCTGGCAATAAATAAAACTCGGAAGTGGGAAGTCAGAAGCCGTTTTATTTTTTATTAAAGTATTAAAAATAATGCACAAATCAACACTTTTTGTGTTAAACAGTGAGATACGGAGCCCCAGTTTTATAGGCAATATGATGTCAATTAAAAATTGAACATGATTACATCCAGTGGCGAATATGATTCTCTGCTTTATATATTTTTGTTAATATAAAGCATTATCAAGAGCTGTGTCTGATATATAATACTTAAAACATAAAGCAATTAATTGTGATACACTTATAAAATAAAAATGTGTCTTTAGACACAGTGAAGACATAGAGGACTCATACCTCAGCCAACCATTTAACTTTTTCAGGACTTTTTCAGTGAAACTTTGAAAGTGGATTACTTTGTGGGTGTATAGCAAACTGATGTAGGAGTGGCTTAAGGCTATTAAAATCTGGCTGCTGGAAATCATTTTATTTTGGATATATTTTTTCAGTGTGACCTTAAAATGTTGCATGGCTGGCACGTGTTTTGCACTAACTTCACTTACACTGTCAATTATAGATGTGATATCAACATTTTTTTTACAAGTAAGTGCACTTACCCCTCTGGATCAACCACTCGCCACTTCCTACTTCTTAAAGCATAATATATATATATATATATAAGCTGAAAGAGGCTTTTGTCCCCTTCTCATTAGCCTAAGGTTAAGGGACTTTTGACCCAGGGGTGGGGGCCTTTTGGTCCAGGCAGAGAGAGAGAGAGAGAGAGAGAGAGAGAGAGAGAGAGAGAGAGAGAGAGAGAGAGAGAGAGAAAGAAAGATAGAGAGAAGGGGAGGGGGGCTTCGTCCAACAAAACATTTACATGTTCAATCGTCCATTTATATCTTCACAATGTTCCCATGCCAATAGTGTGAGAATCGAGCAACGCCTGTCGAATGCACCAGTCTAAATATGCTACCCGATTTTGCCCAAATTAATACAATTTGACGTAAGAGAGGTCACAGAAAGTAACACATACGGGCGATAATATAGAGCATTCACCGTAAAATTGATACTCTTTGTCACCTGAAGAAAACCATCAGTGGTTTTACACTTTATGAAAAGAAGAATCAGAGTGATATTACTGAATATGTTAAGTTGGCCTATACGGCCATGAATATGCACTTACCCCGTACATGCGGGATCTGTGGGTGATGTTGAACTCTTTTCCCTGCCCGCTTGGCACTGATTCGATTTTCCCGCGCGAAAAAAGTGAACGGCGATTGGTCAAAATCGTGACGTCAAACAAACAGCAATATTTATTGGGAACTGTAGTCAGAAACCTATTTACTGACAACCGTGTGAGCCTGTTTTTCACAAATGTAATAGAGATTGGTTGAGGAATAAATATGTGGAAGTTTAAGTTCGTTAAATTTTAATCATCTATCTGATTATAGACGTTACCGTTGTTCAAACAAATATAATTTTAACATCAACTTGAAAACTGTTTATTTCAACCTTTCTCTTTGTTTATACCTTTAGGGAAACGTCCATATAACATTTACATGTAACCTAGAGAGAAATATTAGGCTATAAAATATCCAACACACACCAAGTACAGGGGCATAGCCAGGACTGAGGCATGAGGGAGGGGAGGGGGCCGTAGGCAGGGTAGGCCTAATATTTGGCAAAGGCAATTGAAGCATGGGCCTAAATATAAATAAATGTGTGTGTGTATAGGGGGGCCTATATATATATATATATATATATATATATATATATAATCTGTGGTTGTCTTCATATTCACGAGGCTGAAATGTCACAATTTCTTCATTTTGAACGTTTGCAAGGGTTTCATTTTGGCGATCGCATTAGCATTTATGAAATCTTACCACAACAGTATTTGCATTTATAATGAATAAGAATAAATCCCACAATATCTCACTCCTTTCCGTTATCGTCCTTGCATGTGTTGACAATTATTATTGCGTTTTTGCATGAGCCGCTTCTGATCGCATCCACAGATTATGTTGTTGATTGACAAACCATCTTTACAAAGGTATAACTTATCCATTTGTGCAGATGCATAATACTTTTCTTGTTTATCCTAGTTAACGGGTTATCCTATTCCCGAGCGATTCATATTCGCGATTATTTCCGATTCGCAAATATCGCGAAATAAAAACCCATGCGAACAAAAAGGCAACCACAGAATATATGCTTAGGTATGTGATGTATCTGAATCACTGCCGCCAACTATATGCCTAATTGCGGTATTGGTTTTATAATTTCTTTTTCGCACGGTTGGGTGCCTTGGTCAATGGAAACGGATTGAAACAATTTCCGAACGTTTGTTCGGTGGGTTTTTGTTTTGAGTTTATGATTGCAATTTCTCTGCCAAACACCTTAGTATATCATGCTCTGTTGCAAAACAGCGCTGTGTGACCGCGGAGGAAAGACTGCATTCCCGCAGATGTGTGTCAGTGGGATGGAAAAGGGGCCCTTATGTAGGCATATATATATATATATATATATATATATATATATATATATACATTGGTCCACACACAGAATAACTGTTTGCAGTTGGTTGCTCTCAAAACTTCCTATTTAGGTAATCCTGAGGGGGATATGAGAAAATAATATCCAAGAAAGCACTCTTAATAGTTAAAAGGCTTAATTTACACAGTAAAGAGAAAATATTCACAATCGGAGATATGATCATTTGAATTTCAGTTATGGATTAGAATGTTAGAATATGTGATCAGAAGTCATTAGTGATTTTATGAAATGAGCAAAATGGTTGTCCATTTCTCGAAAAAGGCAAAATAACTGCTCATTTCCTGTTATGGGCAATTTCACGTTTGAGATGAGACATATACACATGCAAAATGACAGGTGGATATGTCCACCCACTGCAGAGATATGAGTGGGTTTAGCCAAGGCAGGGAAACAGATTGACGCTGCAGTGCAAAATGGTTGTAGGTGGCGCCACCAGCTGAAAGATAGCCAAGAGCTACACTCCTGCAAAATATCAGCCCAAATGGGTCAAACGAGTATCAAGATATGTATGTTTTTGTGTTTTTGTGCGAAAACAGACGCAGAGATGGAGGCTGTGCAGACAGGAAAGGCCAGAGATCAACGTAAAATGAGCGTGCAGCAATTCATATGTGACCGGATCGTATAAATCTGAGTTTCATAAAATTCCGTCCAGTGTTTAGGAAGTAGTTCTCAGGAAAAGTATGCGGCCGGGAGGCGGCGGCGGTGGCCTCTAATTTTTTTTTTTTTTTTTTTTGGGGGGGGGGGGGGGGGAGGGGGATTCCTCTCAATTTTACTTTTTTGGGGGGGGGGGGCGTACCGCAGGGTTTTATCCATACTGTCTCAACAGTGGCTGTAATAAATGTGATGCCTGGGCTACATTCTGTGTTGCTGGACTGATATGGTGGGGGTCAAGTGTTAACTCATCTCGAAACTATAAATGATCGCTTTTAAAACGATTCGATCACATTGCTATAGACAATATACTTTCAATTTTCAGCAAACACATTTCATGGTTATCATGGTATGCAAAAATGATCAATAATATTATTTAAATAATACGTAACTCTTTATGTTTACTAAACGTCTGAGCGGTTTCCAAACTAATTGGTATATTAATGTAAGGAAATTTTATTTTTTATTTATTTTTTTTATTTTTGTAAGGAAAATGTATTTTTTAAATGTTGTTAGAACGTAATTGATAACAAAAAAATCAAACAGTTTAAGTATTGTCAAAAAGCATTACTCTGTATATTGTGAAGGATTATACACATCTTAAGATGAAGTATAAAGGACTGGCATTACTTAATTTAGCATCTTTGTTATAAAAATACATATATTATGATAACAGTTATTAAAAGGTTTGCTTAAGGTTTGAACGCAATGTTGTCTTTAAACCATCAAGTAACTTCTATCCTTGCTTGTACATTGTTTTCAATACTGTGTTTTTTTTTTTTTTTTTGATCGGGAGGGTTTCAAATTCGTGATATTCGCGACAGGGGAATTATCGCAAAAACAAAACTGTGAATAAGAGTCCCATTGCGGAAAGCAAGTCAAAGGCTAAATGATTCATGTTCAGCATAAATAATAAGATCTTGCATGTTTAAAGGTTGCAATAATCAATTATTTCAGATTTGTTATATTATCTGGTATCAATAAACAATGATATAAACTCTTTTGATGGTTTTTGTCTAATTATAAAGATTTTCGCACGTTTTATTTTGTATAATTCATTAATGTAATTATGATTTATTTTGTGTAGGCTTTTTTTTCACGGCAAGACCGCGAAAATGAAACCGTCGCAAAACATTGAAACTGTGAAAATCGTGACATTTTAACCCCGCGAATTTGAAGCCAACCTCAGTATGTTATAAGAACGTTATGCCTACAGTTAACAACAACATATATATCTGAAGTAATAATAAAGGCGTGAATTAATTAACCTATCAAGGCCGACACGCGTGTGACGCGACACAGATAACGTCCAGTGGGTCGCGACGTCAGCTTTTGGCGCGGCGGTGACGAAGTCACAGGACACGTCGTGGAGAAGCACAATATATAAGGAGATTGTCGGTTTTGCAACGTAGACTGCACGGCATGATCGAACATATGTATAGATTTGTCGTGCGATGGAAGGCCGGGTATGGTTGCGTCGGCATGTCGCGACACAAGACAGATCGTGCAGTGTGTTTGAACGTGCGACACAAATTAACACATCACACAACACGCTAGGTGACGCAAACCGACACAACTTCCGGCAATCTCCGTTTGGTTAACCCTATACATGTTTCGCGAGTGTGTCGGTTTGCTACTGCGCGACACACTAGAGTATCCACTAGGCGACACAACCATTGTAAGTGTCCCCTGATTACTGTGTCGGTCCGTGTCGCGTTGTGTCGGGACGTGTGTCGGTTTTTGTTGGTTCAATCCTTAATTGTGCACTGAGAGGGCTTTTATTCTTCTTCAACTAAAATAACATATATTTTATTTTGAGTCTAGGAAGGATATTTGCCACTAAAATATTATACTTAAATAAGACGTAAATGATATGTTTGCTAAACCTCTGAAAACAATGTTGGTTCCAAAATAACTGAGAACCTTTCATTTTTCTATGGAATTTGCTTTTTTTAATGTTGTTGGACCGTTACCTATATCAAACAATCAACCAGGGTTTAAGTATTATCAAAGCATATTGACTCTGAATTGCGAAGATTTTGTTTATCTTTAGGTGAATTATAAAAGACTTGTGTCAGTTAATTTAGCATATTTGTTATAAAAAATAAATGTTATGATAAAAGATCTTGAAATGTTTGCCTAACGTTGGTAAGCCATGTAGTGATAAACCAGCTTGTATACTTAAACCTATTATGAACGTTTCTGGTGTTTAAAAAAAAACAGCCGAAGTTATATTAATTAAACTACAGTAATAGTGTATTATGACAGCTTACATTATTCTCGAGATAAAATATCAGACATTTTAATTTTAGTTAAAGGAGGGTATTTGCAACAAATTAAAATATTATACCACGTATCATGTAAATGATATGTTTGTTATACGTCTGAAAACAATGTTGAAACAATGAAAACAACGTTAAAAAAAATCAACTAGGGTATAGGCCCTATGTATTGTAAAAGAACATTGCCCGTCGATTGCGAAGGATTTTGTACATCTTTAGGTGAATTATAAAAGACTGATGTTAGTTAATTTAGCATATTTGTTATAATATATATATATATATATATATATATATATATATATATTATGATAACAATTGTTTGCTTAACGTTTGAAAGCAATGTATAGTCATAAAACAAACTGTTAACGTCTATCCTTGCATGGAAATTGTTTTGAAGATGTTTTAAGAACGTTACTGGTAACCAAAAAACAAAACAACTGAAGTAATATTAAACAACTGTAATTCTATATTCTGAAGGCTTTTATTATTCTTCAGTTAAAATATCCTATATTTTATTTTGAGTCTAAGAAGGGTATTTGCCACCAAAATATTATATTTAAATAACACGTAAATAACATGTTTGCTAAACGTTTGAAAACAATGTTGTTTCCATACTTAATGAGAACCTTTAATTTTTTTAGGAAATCGTTTTTTTAATGTTGTCAGATCGTTACCGATAGAATAAAATTAAACAGGGTATAAGAATTGTTAAAGAACATAGATTCTGTATTGCGAAAGATTTTATACATCTTTAGGTGAAGTATAAAAGACTGGTATTAGTTAATTTGACATATTTATTATAAAAAATATATTATGATTACAGTTCTTTAAATGTTTGCTTAACGTTTAAAAGCAATGTTGTCATGAACCAGCCGGTAACTTCCATCCTTGCTTGGAAATTGATTTTAGGATGTTGTTAGAACGTTACTGGTGACCAGAAAACAAAACAGCTGAAGTAATATTAAACAACAGTTATTATGTATTGTGACGGTTTGTTCTTCTTCAGGTAACATATAAGATGTTTTTTTTTTTAGTTAAAGAAGGAATTTTCCCACTAAATTATTATATTTAAATATCATGTAACCGATCTGTTTGCTAAACGTCTGAAAAGAATGTTGTCTTAAAACTAACGGAGAATCTTTTATTCTTGTAAGGAAATTTTTTTTAAATGTTATAAGAACGTTACCCATAGCAAAAACTCAAACAGCTGAATTAATATTAAACAGCAGTTATTCTGTATTGTAAGGCTTTTTATCCACATTCAGATCCACATTCAGAAAAAAGGAACATATTATTTCAGTGAATTAGCATATTTTGTTTTAAAAAAATAATTTAAGGATAAAACGTTACTAAATAGTTTTCATAACGTTTTTATAAAAATGTAATCTTAAAACCAAATAATAACTTTTAATCCTTATTTGTAAAATGTTGAGAGAACGTTATTGACAACAAAACATCAACAAGCTGGAGAACTACCGAAAGGCAGGATTATGCATTATAATGGTTCTTATGTTCCTTTAGATTAAGTGGAACATAGGTTTTCATATAAAAAAGTATACTTCTTTCAAGAAAATGTATATTCGGATGAAATATTATTGAAATGTGTAATTGACGTTAGGTAACAATGTTGTCTCAAAACCTAATGATACCTTCCCATTATTTCTCTAAAAACTTAAATTGAACGTTGCGACAACATTGCTAATAATGACCTCGGTCCTGCTTGTTAAATGTGCAGCTTGATCATGTTGTTACAACGTTGTTACTATGTTAAATAAGAAACGTTGCAGCATAACCTTATAGCTATATTTCTCTGAAAGTTGTGAAACGTTATGTGTTAGCTGGGTTCACACTGATGGAATAAATATTTAAAATTTTCTTTATCTTGATTACAAAATTTACACATTGAGCTTTCCACTTTGCCCCACGTGAACAATTTATCATTTAAATATAAACAGTTGTGGTATATTTTATACTAGAATTAAATGCATTTCCTACCTTTTGTTAAATCTGTAAATACATAAAATATGAGTCCCATTCAATATTATCTATATTTTATCTTTTTGGTTATAGTTATCTTTGCAGGATAATTTTTGAGTGGGTTTATGTAAATTAAATATTCATACAAATCCTTAGTATTCACTCTTTCCACCTCTTTTCCCCCGATTGTGTTCTGCACATGACTCTGCTTATGGTTGGTGGTGTTTCTATACATTTTTTTTCATATACTTGTTAAACTCTAATATGTTCAACAACTGCCCTATAAGTTAAATTGTATTTACCTGGTACATCACGACAATTCCAAGTATTAATATCTATGAAATAATCATCATTATAAAAAAATGTAGTAAGAGATATTTATTAAAAACACGTGTTTTCAATCTGAATATTCTGATTGCTCCATACAATATGTTCTGTATCTGAATCATTTCTAAATGTTTTCCACACCTGTAATAGATTCAAATAAAATTCCGGTATTTTACACAAACCTTGTATATGTTGTACCTAATAATGACTATTCATCAGTACTGGAAAGCCCCCCCCCCCCCCCATGACAAAGAAAATAATTACAGAAATATTTCCAGCCTCTTGGTCCAGATTCTACATATTTATAATAAAACTAACTTTCTGCGCTTAAGTAAAACTTTGATGGTCTAACATATTGTAACCCCCTTGCTTTGTAACACTGTTTAAAATTGCTTTGGCCGTTCCTTTACTTTTCTTTCCTGCGTTCACAAATTTCCATAAACATCTATTTATTTGTTCAACGTATTCTTTCGTAATAGAAAGAACTGAAGATATATGTGTAAATTTGGAAAAAAAAAAAAAAATGAATTTGGAATTGAGATTTGACCTTTTAGCGTTAGTTCTCGTGACTTCCATTATGACAATACATTTTGAACTTTCATTAGTTGAGGTTCAATATTTAATTTCACCCGCTGAGACTGGTCTTCAGTCACATGTATTCCCAATGTTTTATCTGCCTTGTCCATGTATAATTTCTAAAACTGTTTTCTTTACATAAGCTATTTATCCACATTCCCTGTTTTCTCTTCATTCATATTTAAACATGAAAATACAGCAAATCTTTCTAGGGTTTTCAAAAAGAACTCTGTTGACGACTTTAAGCAAGGTCGTAGTGTCGTCGACATATAATATTAACTTGATTTCATCATTTAAGACCCGTGTTCCTTAAATATTGTTATTATTTCTAATGCGAGATGCGAGTAATAAAAGTGATGCGAGTGATAAAATAAATAAGTATGGAAACAAATGATCACCTTGTCTGATCCCGCTTTCACATGGAAAATAACCAGAAGTGTGACCGTTATTAAATATACATGCTGAAATGTTATTATAAACATCTTAACCCGTGAATTAAAAGTAGTCCAAGAATTAAATATCTCTAATGTTTTGAAAATAAAATCCTAATGAATCAAAAGCCTTTTCAAAATCGACACTGATAAGAATACTCGGCTGGTTAATATAATCAAGGGTATCTAAAATTGTCCTGATTGCTTCACCAATATATCTTCCTTTAAAATATGTGTGATTATTTATATGGATAAGCAGCGGTAGCAATTTCGCTATTCGTCTAGAAATAGTTTTTTTATCAATTAATTTGTAACCACTGCTTTTCTCAGTTACCGTATATTTAGGAAAATTCCTGTTTAAAAAAATGCTTCGCCTCACTATAATCAGTATACGCATGATGTGAAGATTATATATTTTTTTGTCATTATCAACTGCTCTATTTAATAATTTCTTTGTTCCCTGAATTTCTTCATTTTTAAGAAGTAACTTTGTTATACGTTTGTAAACACCATTTTATTTATATAAATTGAATAGATATCTTGTACTTCTTGTATCTTGTCTCCCGCATCCATCCATCTCACGTTTGCTCCACCTATTATATACTATTTATGTTTTCTTTGTAAATATTCTCAAACTCTTGCATCATTTCATCACATTTTCGGTATACTTTTCATTATCTTCCATGTAATGCATATTTGCTACCAACATAAGTTCTCTTTCTTTTGTTTCTTTCTTCTTTTTTTCGAAAAATATATACATTCTCTTCAGATACTAGATTTTAACATCTCCAATTTAAATGTAGAATCACCAATCTGTTCACTTCGTGTTAACCAACACTTCATTTTATATTTCCTTTTTTTGTAAAATATTCAGCCTGTAATAGTTTATTTTTGAATTTCCAATAACCTTTACCTCGCTTTTTATGTTTTTTTTTTTTGCATTTAATCTATTACAATCCCTGAGTGATCAGAGAAAACGCCGGTTATGTTGAAATATTTATTCAATATATCCTGCATTAATGCTGAGGTAAAGAAATTATCGTGTCTACTCTATATTTTATTTGCTTGTCTTCTCCAAGTGAAAGACTGTGATCAAACTGTGTTATTATAGTATTTATTTCTTTTATAGCATTACTTTTAAAAATTGCCTATCGACCCTTTCCTATATGTTACGGAACCTAATATCAACAGATCACGTATGCGTGATGAACATAAATTTTGTCAAGGAGATAAAAAGTTCTGTAACACTAGGCAGCGTGAAATCTCTAGGGGAATGAATAAAGAAGTCAGTGTTTTTTGTTAACAAATAACTATAATTTATTCTTGAAACAACCCTAACATTACAATACACTAAATCAATACAATGACACAGTATAACAGCAGTATAAAAGCAAATCAATACAATCACACAGTAAAAAAAAAAAACAAACAAAGAGCACAGTACCTGGATACCACCACTGTCACAGTGATAAGTCCTTTAAATGTATAAGCCGGATGAAAAGTTCACAAAAATTCTCTCGGAGGATAACAGTCCTATGTAAAGCTCTTGTAAAAATCCAGAAAGTAAACTTGAGACAGGCAGCACTAAATTGTAAAGTGTAAGTAATAGTAGAACCCCTGAAATTATCGGATAATCGGATAGGTCCCGCACACTGACATACACGCTTCCGTGTCCGCTGGAATATTCTCTCACCTCTCTCCCGGCTCTAAAACACAGCCCCTTATTTTTAATCTTTCGCACCAAGCCGAGAATTTTCCACTTCTCAAACAATCTAAAGAATCTTACACAGTACACACGTTCAAAGAACATACTAGAACGGGAACGCCGTGTATCTAGGTTTCAACCAATCCGGATTAAACTGAGCCTGCAACATCCGGCCAGGCGAGGCCGCTACAACACAGGCTACGCGTGGCACACAAACAAAATGCCAACAACAGATGGAAAATCCGTGTGCACAATAAAACAATCATCTGTTAGACCGCCGCACACAATAAAAAGGGGCACCTGTAACATATATATTTCATACAAAGCGGTGTTCCAGTCTCCTCCAATAATAAATCTATGTTCATTTGATAAGTCAAACATATCTATTAATTTTACCAGTTTCTTAAAAAAGACTTCTGATTCTTTTCTAAATTTGGAGAGTGTATATTAACAATGTATGAATAAGAATCCTGAATCGCAATTTCACTCATTACCACTATCTCCATCGTTTGTCACTGATCTGGTAATATTACACTTAGCAGTGTTCGCTAGTGAACTTATGACCCAACGAGCATGATTTGAACCGTGACTGGCCAACAGCTCATTCCTCCACTAGTGCTCATCCGATATATCACTGTAAGTTTCTTGTAATAACGCTATGTCAGCTCCATTCTTTCTAACCCACGTATATATTCCATGGCGCTTCTGTTTCTCTTTTAGCCTCTCATATTAATATATATAACTTTTAGGTGATCACGCGTCATTAATTATTAAATTAGTTTCAGTATAATTACGTAAGGTACCTATAATTTAGGACTGACAGTTTTGGGAAGTCTATTAGAAACGAAAACACTACTGTCTCTCCAAACACTAAGCTGTCTCTTGGTGTGAATGCCTGGTGATCAAAATTGACTAATGTCGGCTGGTGCGGCGACATTGCTTTGATCACAGAAAAAAACATAAATAAGTTGTATCCTGAATCAGATAACATGTTATTTAGGCCAACATTTTTATGATACACTCCCGAACCAAAATGTTAGATACCTACTTTGTGTCATAAAGATACAATGTCTCTCAATGTTTTTTTCTTAAATATTTTGCCTACCTTTGGTGTAGAAAACTACTTCTTATACTTCAACCATGAATACCTGGATATTCGAGAATATCCACCCTCTGCAGTCTACACATTTAGCAAGTGGGACTACGTCCAGTTTCTGAGAGTAAAGGTTTCGCTGCAATTCACTGCACACGGTTCACGTGTCATTTAATACTTATAAAAGGAATTCGCTCCACCCTTTCCTTCATGTTCTCTGAAACCGCGTTGCGTATGACGCTGTGCTACACCTCATTTTAAGGTTATATTCTCCGCAGTGACATGGTCGATATGAGAACAAATAATTATATTTAGCAATTACCCGTGCTACGCATGGTTAGGGGCGAGCAGTTTGTTGTGATATCAAATGGTCTTTCATGGTTGAATGTCTTGGTTACATAATGTTACCGTCATGCACTATAGCACCCCACTTCAAATTCAGGTTTTTTAAAGATGTTGTTATTAAATTCCACTGATTATTACCTCACTATGAGTGGACAAAAAGGGTTGGGGCGGGGCTAAAGTGGCTTGCATGCGAAGGCCTAAAAATAAACTAAAAAACAAATCGTACCCTACTAAAGCCCTCTTGTTCTTCATAAAATCGATCAGATAATATCAGAATATTCTTCTGATGGTAAAATCCGTAAAATTTATCAAGAAACAGTGAAATTATACTCGAGGTACTGTGTGGTTGGCCTGGTGGACATGGTAGGCGGTTTTGCATGTGTTGTAAAATGTGACTGGCTAGCCATGCAGCCAGCCCCTGGCCCCGATTGGTCGCGTATGACTGTTTGGCCCTGAGGTTGCTGAATAGATGCAGTCATTTTTTATATGATATGTGGTCTCAACTTTCAGTGAAAAATCGAAAAAGTTTGTTCACGTTAAATATGTGTCCTTCGGTGCACTCGCGTGTTAACACCAATGGTGAAGTTCTGTTAGAAAAATAAAAATGGCGAGCCTGTCCTGTGGGACTATAAATGTGGGTGGAATGTCTTCGGACAAACCCGGACCATATGTTTATAAAAAAATCTCGGCACTCCATAGAATGGTACAAGAGGAGATACGGAAAATCACAAAAATCGCGTTACGCTATTATTATATCGATGTATTATATGTATGGTGTTATGCATAAAAAAATTTACTGAAGCCAAGAGAAACCCGGAGAATTTTTCGAATAAGTTGATATGATAAATAAAATCATTTTTTATATGAAAATATATTATTTTGAACATCGCTATTTAAAGTTGCCCTTCGATTTTTCTTGCGACTGTCGTATTCGACAAAATAGCACGTGTAGAAAGCTGGGGACACATTCCAACGATTATCGCATCCGATCATCACATCCGTTCACGCATCCGTCTAAAAACTATTGAATACTAAAATTTCAGTTAAACATGACACATACCTCCGGCAACGATTATCAACTGCGATCAACGCATGCGTTTATCGCAGACGTTGAGCAAAGCTCGATTTTTGGGATCAACGCATCATTAACAAAATATGAGTTTTAAAGTTCGTTGAAGGGGGATTACTGTAATGAAGCATTTTCATATCTCTGCAGGAGGTCGTTTAGGTCAGATATCCCTGTAGTATGTCGTTTAGGTCAGATTTCCTAAAAAGTGTGCCGTTAAGGTCAGATTTCCCTGCAATATGTCGTGTTAGGTCAGATATCCCTTGATTATGTTGTTTAGGTCAGTTATCCCTGGAGTATGTCGTTTAGGTCAGATATCCCTTAAGTATGTCGTTTAGGTCAATTATCACTGGAGTATGTCGTTTAGGTCAGATATCCCTGTAGTATATCGTTTAAGTCAGATATCCCTGTAGTATGTCGTTTAGGTAAAATATCTCTGCAGTGTGTCATTTAGGTCAAATATCCGTGACCGATGCCATATAGGTAATATAACTTTGTATAGTGTCATTTAATAGGTTAGATGACATACCATGAATATCATCGCGGTCTGCCACACCATACTGTTACCGTGCCTTTGAAGAATTAGGTGGAGATCTCTGAGAATATAACCCCGCCCCTTCTCGTTCAACTGAATAATGTTAATGGGCACAAAGATAAATATACAGTGGTGTCTGTATGAAGGCTCAAGCTATATTATCATGAAATACCTCAGACAACTCGTATATAGATAGGGAGTGTACCTCTTACACACCACGTGACTGACACATAGACAATCGTAGAGGGGGAAACAAGTGTATCACCAATTGGTATTTCTCAAACATTTCTTAGTAATAAAAATGAAAATAAATGAGAAACTGTTACAAATTAAATTTATCTTTTTTTTTTAAAGTAGATATGCTTCATAAAGAAAGAGATGCAGAAACAGTATGCTTTAAAAAATAGTTCGCACTCCTTGAAGCAGACATCTTCTCCTGTCAGTAGTTGGGACATTTGATACATGGCTTCTGATGATAAAGATGGTGTTTAAAAGTCTGACATCTCCCCATTTACCTAGTGCTGCAACCCTGGATTTAATGGGAAAAGGTATAAAGTCGTCGGAGAAATGTGTTTTCTAAAAAAGTAGGAAAAAGGTAAATCAATGATAATTGCTCAAATTGGGCAGAATTTCACAGCATGTGATATACAAAACAAGCTCCTTGTATGGAAGTGTATACATATATACATACATACACTCACTCATATATGTGTATATACCAGTGTATATTATATGCAGTTATATGTAAAACTCTGGCCAGATCGCAGAAAGATCATAATTTATAAAATGTCACTATTATGAAATATCGAGAGAGCATGTCAACTGAACTACGTTCTCTCGGGTAAACAGCTTAAAATCATGATACTGGTTTTATAAAAGAAATATAAACAAGATTTAAATCCTGGAAAGAAGTATGAACAGTTTTGCATGGAATAGGTATGTAACTTTTTAAGGAATATAGAGTACCAGCTTAATTCTTTGCCTTTTTTGTAGATTAACTGGGGCCTGTGCATTCTTTTGCCTTTTCTCTGCTCCCTGTGGAGCACAAAAAAACAAACAAAAAACATAAACGACGCATGAATGTTAGTCGTGCAACATTACGTGTTCACCCACGGGAGAAAGGGCGCACTCTTGTGATAAAGGGCCTTGGCGCGAAAGGAGGTCTAACGAAACGCCAACCCACAAACTAGTTGTCACAGTCAATACGTCCTTACCATCACGTGACCATGCACTCTCCACGCCTCGACTTGCTCACTTGCCATGACCTATCATGTCTCTCCTGCCATAGTGTTTGGTCTGTCTTCCGTTAATGGGTGCGTCGTTGTCTGTGTCATTTCTAGTGACCCCAAAAACTTTTGAACTACTCAATATTTCTTCATCAGATTCTAAATTCAAATTGTTTATAGAGATTTCTCGAACCATTTCGAAAACGGGTGACCTTGATCATAACCACCAAGGTCAAATAGGCCGAAAAAAATGTTTTGAATTAACTTTCGAAGTATCAACATTAACAAATTCATTCTAGTTTTGTTTCCATGTGAGCTTAAAGCCAGCTGTTCACTACCCTAACCCTACATTTTTTTTGTTATTTCTTTCTTATTCAGCTAATACATTGATGAACTGTATCTTTTGTTTATTGTATTAACATTTCTAATTACGTCTCTGTGACAGGGATGTCTGGACTTGTCTAAGGGATTATCTTTAGGCCAACAAAAAATAAGGTTTGGTTCTCAGGCGGGCGTTTTGTTTGTTTTTTTTTTTTTGGTACGTTTAGATAAAAATGTCAAATGAAAATGGAAAATCATCATAATCACAGATTCATTTTTGCTAAACTAGTAAAAGCAACACATAACAAAGAAATTGTTATCAAAATTGTATGATTTCGAGCGGCTGGAGCTCAAAATTGGTAAGTTTCTATTGAAAATCAAAATAAAAATTGTTGATGCGGGTATTTAAAATTTATGCGGGCATCCTTTTAATTTTTTTGGCCATATATATCAGAATAGGACCCACTAAGCTGTATGATCTTAAGCTTGAAAATAAATAAAAGCCTAAGTGGTAAACAGTACATGCACTGGAACACTAAAAATGGTGTGTCTGTATAAAACAGTTGTTTGCTGATAGACAATGGATCACTAAACTAAAACAATATTCGTTGCTGAATAAAGGTAGACATTTGAAGGGCTGTCATTCGGTGTACATCTACAATGTTTATTGGAGATTATTAATTGGGAATAAAGAAAATAACTATTTAAAGTCATTATTATCTCCACCATACTTTTATCCCTGCTCTTGTGTGTGTTTTTGTATGTCTGCTCTCACCACAAATAGTGCAGTCATGAGATCTCATGAAATTTTCAGGGTATTCAGGAATGGGCAAAGGAAGATCCGTTCATGTGTGGATCCGGTTTGTGGTGCCCATTCAGAAACGTAATCAAGTAATATTCACAAATGTTCAGTCACTTCAGCGAATAAACCTGGGAATGTGTTACAGGTAAGTGAAGGCCCACATGGCGGAGGTTGTATTTCTTATATAGGGCTTATATAATGCCTTATTGATAAACGGATATATATGTTCTTCACTTACCAAGAGGAAAATGTATCAGAAAATGAAGTCATTTATTACGTAGCAAGTAAATGTGATGAGGAACATTTTATATCTTCTACAGGAGATATGTTTGTTGTTTAAATTTGTTGGTTATTTGGATGGTCGTTACTTAATGGCTGGCCTGTGTCTTGGGAATTATACTCTGAAAGCCACGAGTGGGTTTTAATAAATCTTTTCACATGCGAATATCGAACATCACTCAAATCAGGGATATTCGATATTCGCATGCCAATATAGAATATCAATCATATCATGCGAATATCGAATATCACTCAAAACACGGATATTCGATATTGATAATCGCATACAAATATCGAATATCACTCAAATCAAGGATATTCGATATTCGATATTCAAATGCGAATATCATGTATCACTCATATAATGCGAATTTCGAATATCATTCAAATCACGGAAAATCTATATTCGACATGCGCATGCGCATATCGAACATTACTCAAAACACGGATATTCGATATTGGTATTCGCATAAAAATATCGAATATCACTCAAATCAGGGATATTCGATATTCACATGCGAATATCATATATCACTGATATAATGCAAATTTCGAATATCACTCATATCACGGATGTTCCATATGCGAATATCCAGTATCACTCATAAAATGCAAATTCCCTGGCAAATATCTAGTCATGGCCAGTCACTGCCCTAACATGTCTTAAATATGACTCCATGTTCACCAGGTGTCTAACTGGCCAAGCGCCGTTAGTTTCCCGTATTTCGCTGGTGAATATCAAATGTCCCTAAATAATGTGATGTTTTTAAATATTCCCTTTCGAATATGGAATATCCCTGATTTGTGTTATTTTCGATATTCACTTGTCACTTGTCTGCGTGATATTGGAGTGTACTCATCTAAGGACATGGCGCATCATTGCCGTTATATGTAAAAACTCTGCCGCCAGGTTGACTAGGTTGTTAAACAACCCGAGCGCCGATAGTTTTCCAGAATTTCGCTGGTGAATATCAAATGTTGCTGATTTGTGTGATAATGGATATTCTAATGCGAATATTGAGTGTAGCTTAATCGATATTCTAATGCGAATATTGAGCGTAGCTTATTGTGCCCCGCTCCGTGGATGCGGGGGATATTGATTTGGGTTTCTCTGTCTGACCCTCTGTCTGTCTGTCTGTCCATCTGTCTGTCCGTCCGTCAGGTTTTCCGTTTCCTAAATTTTATCCGATTTTATTCAAATTTTGGTCAGTGATTGCACTCTTGGTTTGGATTGGTTGTGGAGTGTTTATCTAAAAAAAATTCTCCGGCTCAAAATCAAAATGATCAAATTTTGTTCAAACTTCTCAATGTGTTTAAGTTTCTATGTTCGCCTGCAGATGTCTCCACATATCACACAGAGAACAAACAATGCTCTGAACATAGAAGCATAGATATTATCGGAAGCACTCAAAAAAAGTTCCAATAATTGGTTTATGACAAATTAAGACCTTAAACATATACAATATATATTGAAATATAAAAGCCATATCGTGATATAAGCAATATGCGAATCGCCGTATCATGATATACATCAGTGATATCGCCCACCCTTCCTTTCATATTGTGCGTCAACACAAACTGTTTTTTTTTTCTAATAACGTACCCCTCTTGTAAACAAGAACTGATATTCTTTCAAGGTCACGCGACGGGAGGTCGCATGGGCTCGGTCCAAATAAAAGTTGTATTTCCTGTGTATCCGTATGCTGGAGTTGCTTTCCGGCACACCCCGGTTCCATGCCCGTACATCAATGTGTCATTAAGATTTCGCACACTTCCACTTAATGTTAAAACATGTTGATTTTTTAACATAACTGATACATGAGAAAAAAAAAACAAAACCAGAAGAATGTTTTTGTGAAATATGCCATTTAAATTAAATCGAAAAAGAATTTCATTTTGTTTGTGAATGTTTACATGTTTTCAAACAGGGGTAAAATATTGTACGAAAACATGACGCTTTGCTAAAATGACCATGGTCGTCAAGGTTTTGTGGATGATCTATGTTTGTGTGTCCGGAGTTGACGTGTCAGGCATATACCATGCGTGGAATCTATTAATACCAAGGGGCGTAGCCGGGGGGGGGGGGGGGGGGTTAGTAGACGCGGGGGTCCATGCCCCCAACCCGGCTTCTTAGCGTGTAATATTGATGATAACGTTCCCGGACACTATACACTTATAAAATACATAACACACCCTGATACATGGAGGATACCACTATAAAGTTAAACAATTATTTCCACAGTGGTCCTTTGCTGAAGATGGCTGGCAAGAAGAGTAGTTTAAGCTTACATTTATACAACTGCACTGAAAAGATATATTCCGGTATGGGCTTGGTTGAGATAACGAAGAATATTTAAAATTTCTGTTATTCCAATATTTAAAACAAAGATAAAAACAAAACAATATACATATGGTTATATTGAACAATCGATTCCCATATGAGATCAACACCAGCTAGGTCTATCACAAGAGAATAAATACAACTTAAATGGGCAATGACTAGGTAGAACTGTGAGCACATGATAAGTATTAAAAATACATATGAAATATAATCATGTGAACAATAAGAGGACTGTATAAAGTATTCATTAAATATTTATATATGGAACCTGAGTAAACAATTGAAACTTTTATATGGCATCTGAGTATACAATTGAAATTTATATTAAAGTATATTTTACAATCCTGTTAAAAATCAGAACTTCAAACAAATCTAAACGAAAGAGTATAAACATAAAAATAGTCATCCTGTGGCACAAATGATTTCCATATAGAGCCATATATGGTCTCCCATAAAAAATCTAACCCCTATGACTACATTAAACAGTATACCTTCATGGTTGGTATTATAAAAAAACAAATGTAAAGTCTTTGTGAAAACTAAGAAATTAGTCAAGGTTTCCATCATATATATGATCTAATCATACAATTAAAGTAGTACATTTATGTTATCAAAATTGTCAATTATTTGGAAAATAGAAAGTCAATCATTTTCTTTAACTGCATATTACTGATTGTTTCTTGACAGCTCTCCTGAAGACACAACTCCTGATAAACTGAATACTAAAAGGGAGGCTGTTTCAACTCTTAATCCCAGTGTACATGAAGGATTCAGATCCTGTTGGACCAACATGTTGCAATTTAAATGCTAATTGGCTATTTCTAGTAAATTACGATTAGATCTAGATTACGACATTTATTCAAATTGTTCCTTGAGATATATTGTTGCATTATTATGTAAAATTTTATGCAGATGTGAAAGTTTAATATGAACCATTCTGTTTTCAACATTTAGCCATCCAATACCATTGAATTGGGCACAGCCAATATGTTACCTAGAGTCTTTGCTTAAAACATGTATGATCATTTGATTCTGACATATGTGTATAAGTTTCTTTTCAGATATGATGTGAGACAGTTGTACTCATTACTACACGCAGAGTAAGACTGACACTGAATGAACGATGAGCATAGAATTTTTCTTGCATTCTGATCCGGGATTTTTCTACGTCTGTACATATATTTTAATCTTATGTTACATTTTGTAATAATACTTTCAGCTCCACATTTACCAGATGTTGTTGAATCTAAAGTCTGACCTAGATACTTCACAGTCTATTTCCATTTGATTTAAATAAACTTTTGTCTTTTCTAGATGTAATGAGAGCTTATTATCAAAAACCATTCAGGTACATTTGTGAATTCTTTGCTAAGCTGTTGTTCAATTATATTCTTGTTTTTACCCGAAATGAGAAGAACGGAATCATCCTCATATAGAAGAAGTGTAAAGTTAACTGCCATTATCATATCATTTACATAAATTAAAAACATGAAAGGTCCGAGATATTACCCTTGGGGGACACCACATACAATGCTACTCTCTATGATGTACATCCACTGACATGAACAATTTGTTTTCTATTAGAAAGGTATGAAGAAAACCACGTGACAGTAGCTGCTTAATCCAGTAGCTTCTAGTTTACTACACATAATTTTATGATCTACTGTGTCAAAAGTTTTTTGTAAGTCTAAAAGTACCATACGTATGAAATAACCTTTATCCAACTATGATTTAATAATATATGTAAGATATGTTAAACTTGTATCATTAGAATGAGAAGACTGCTATCCTGACTGGAGATTATACATTATCTGGTTTGGCATTAAGAATTTTTCAAGCTGTTCAATCATAAACTGTTCTTCTAAGTACTTTAGATAAAATACATAGTATAGAAACTGACCCTGTAAATACCCTGGTCTAATACGCTGTTCTTCTTATAGAGTGGAATGACCTTTGCCGATTTTAATTCAGATGGAACCTGAGAAGTGGAAACTGACAAGTTAATTAATCTCACCATGAACTTAATATGACTTTATTAGCATATTCATTTATTGAATAATCATGAACAAATCTGTTCCGAGCAGGCAATCAGGTCGCCGATATTACAGTAAACTATCAGTCGCCTTACAATAACAAAATTTGCATAATTTGTGAGACCTCTCCCAAACAGAACACATGTAGTCTGTACCTGTACTCGCCCCGCCCCGCACACGTCCCAAGTCGAGGCTGACGGAGAGAGCCCTGGTTACCACTATGTGTATGCCGGCAAAATTTTCACATCTGTGACAGTTTTCAGGAATGTCATCTGATTTCTTGTTATTATATTATTTTGGTAAACAATGGGTTTCACCTGAATGCTTTACATTTTTTCTTTCATCCAGTTGTCAAGAATAAAATCTACTTAGGTTAATTTGTTAAAAGTTCAGGACTTAATAACGACCCATGGTTACTCGTGGTTTAAGCACTCTTTAATGATGGTATGGTTCAAGAAACGTTCGTCGTTAGCCGTCTCATGCTGCTCTATAGATCCTCCAATGATAAATGACCCGATAAGTCATATTTTTTTGCGCAAAGGATGCTATAGAGTTCAGCATTCAGTTTTGAAACAATTAGGTTACGTGACAGTCTCCGGTACGACCAAACGTTTTTACGACCTTATAAAAAACCCTCTAGGGCGGAAACCCCGCCATTTCGGACAACGGAAACTTTTGAGGGCCCAACAGTTAAACTCCGAACGGCCGCCTTGCCGGAAGGCAGGATACATAACTGCGATAATGTTCTGCTGCTATAGTAAGCTTCTCAGTCTTGAAACTGCTTTAATTATGCAGACAGGTATCTAAACCATATAACGAAATGCATTTTCACTGATCTCTTCTGAGGCGCACACCCTACTCTCGCCCGGGTGTGTGGCTGTCCGCTATAGAGAGGTTTCCTATAGGGCATTCAAAAAAGGGAGGTCCTTATACAATCAGTATATTCATTTCGTTTGAATGAATGATTTTGGGATATTCTTTCAATGAGAAAGTCTGTCAAATTCAAGTTTGGAAAACATTACCAGGAAGAAATAATTTTCCAAAGGTACGGATTTAAATAGACAGATTCTATTCATATATGTTATGTAAGAAGTGTGTTCAAAGAGTTCTTGGTCCGTGACATTTCCGGGCTTCCAGTGGTAATATGTCATCTGAATTCAGAGTTGTTTACAAAAATTACTCCAGACAGGCAAACATAATTTTAAAACAGTATTAAATCCATGTTATGCATATAAATTTTTTAATAATATTAATTTAGTTAGGAGTATAGAGAAATGGAATTAGTTTATTTTGGTATATATATATATATATATATATATATATATATATATATATATATGTCTTCATGTCACATTCTGACACTTGCTCCTCTTACATATAATATATATATATATCCGGATCTTATATTTAAATATGCATCTGTGATTAAAATGGTCCATGCTTTAGGTTATACATCATATTAGACTTAATTCATTGTAAATTAAAATCAAATGTACTTGAAAAAATATATAATTATCTGTGATAAACGGAGTGATGTACCTTTAACAAATGTTTCAGGTATGTTAGAAAATGCTGGGTAAATATCTAAGTGAGCCACTGCGTGTAGGAATCAAAATTAATTTGAACATTTTTGGAGACAAGACATTTGGAAAATTCTGTTGTTTAAGTTGGAAGAAACACAGAGCTATGAAGGTTAATGAGTGCGCTTTAGAATAGTATGATATGATCAATTTGAAAAGATATTTATATATTTCCCAGATGACACGCCGATAATAAAACCCGATATATTGTTTTAGAGTGTCAGTGCCTTCGTGACCGTGTTTCCGGAGGGAAGGTACAGTCAGAGATATTGGTCACTATTTCAGTACATTGCACATTAATGTGATCAAGGTTGGAAGGGAGAGCCCGAGCAGCTTAAACAGACTTTAAGTTCATAAGTACGGCTAGTGTTCTGACATTTTTATCACAGAAAATACGAACATATTGGACTCCCTAATAAAAGACTTTCAATACCAAACAACTATTGTTGGTGTAGACAACCCAGTTACCTGTAGATGTACGTCAAAGGAGTGAAACCTGCTCAATCGGAACCCAACACGTACAACCAGTTAACTAGTAAATTAGCCACACAATGTTTTCTTAAAACACTGTTTAAACAGCTGCAAAAACTCGTCTTCATTAACATTTGTAATATTTTTACTTAAATAATGCACTTTCCCAGCTAAATATATATTTATCATTAGACACGCTCACGATTGTATTGGGGACGGTCGGCGTCGTGGGCGATAATGCTAAAAATTCTTTTACTCAGAAGTACTCAGTATGATTTATCTATGTCGTCTAACTAAGATCTATTCAAATCCGTGTCCGGTCTCTCTCTCTCTCTCTCTCTCTCTCTCTCTCTCTCTGGTTTCATTTTATAGTCTTAAAGGATCGTACATGTTTTTTTCTCTATTTTTATAATTAAATGATAATTTAAAAAAGTCGTCTTATTTTATACGCTTTCTATTTCTTTCTCTCTCATTAGTTTAATTTAAATGTTAAATAAATCATCCCCTATCTCTCTTATTTTCTTGTTTCTTTTTAAATGATCGCTCAGACCAATATATTTTTTCAATTTATATAATTGATTGGTTATTTTAAATAAATTCCTCTCATTTAATTTAAAATAATACTCGCTTTTTTCTCTTAAATTATTACTTAATCTGAAGCTTAATAAATCGTCCTCGATTGTTCTCTCAATCTGGTTTCATTTTAAATGATCATTCATTCTAATATTAATTTCAATTAATATAAGTTAATGATTATTTAATAAATTATCATTTATTTAAGTCTTAAGATTATATAAATAAATACTTTAGTACCATGGACCAATTGTTCCTTTCATGTTATATAATTATTCTCTCTCTCTCTCTCTCTCTCTCTCTCTCTCTCTCTCTCTCTCTCTCTCTTTGTGAACGTAAAATGGAACTTGACAAATTATCACACGGATGCTTATAGACAGTGTTATTTTCGTACATGAACTAAGAAAAAGTGCATTTAATACTCTAACATGTCAAAAGCTGAACGAATCGTCCGAACTATATTAAACAAATTGTATCAGTATATATGATAACACAAATATTTTTTAGTGCACCAACAATTAATAAATATCAACATGCGTTTTATAAACAATATAAATATTATATACAATATTATATACTATTTCACATCTGAATCATCAGCAAAATATTTTTAAACAAAAATCTTGAACTTTGAACCTATTTATTTGTATGAATCTATTTATTTTCATTAAGCGCTATATCACGATCCGCCTTTAAAGTTTCGCATTATATGTTTATATTCGAGCATATGTTTATCTCAGGTCCACTTGGTAATAAAACTGCCACTGAGAGGCCGTTAAGGACAGTCAGCTTGATTACTCAGGCACATAGCTCAGTGGCGGATAGAGTGAGCACACTGCATCAAGTATGTGATTCTCTTATATATTTCTCTCAGCCTATTCATGAACAAGGACCGTCGAATGTTTAATTCAAAATTACACGGCCATATGTTCAGTCTCCGTTGTGACCTTAAATAAGGAACAGTGGGGGATAAATAGACATATAAATCTTAAATAAATTTAAAATATGAAATTATTGAATTTAAAATAACTTTAATTAAACTCATTCAGCAAAATATTTAAAATTTAACAGATGGCTTGTGAGGATTTTGCGATCGCGCAAATAGAACAGTTTTTTTAATAAATTGACGTTGTGGTCGTATGAAGTATGCAGGACAGCCAAAAAAATAAAATAAATGAATTTAAAAAATTACGACAGTACAGGTGAGGCACGTGGCCCCTGTTCTTCAATCTGGATCCGCCTATATATGACGCTCGTACACAGTCCAGATGGATAGGATACTTTCCAAATTAACAGTCTGGAGCCCATTTTGTTCACGTACCCGTCCCGCGTGTCAGCTAATAGCCTGTAACAAGACTCCTGACATTACAACTATCCCGTGTATAACAGTGTCTCACAATGTCCATCTGCCCAAGTTGAGGAGAAATTTATGTGTATACTAATGATTTAGATATTTCATGCTATATAAATTTGGGCAGCAGAAATCGCCTGTTCGACAGATCCTCGTGCTATTATATCTGAATCCGCTGTATATCTCTCTTAATATATTTTATTTAGAATGTGAACGTTAATAATCTTATTTACAAAATTTAACATTTCTTTTAATTTTTGTTTACCGGTTCCCAGCTGTTTTTATTTCTGTAAGTGGTATTCATATTTATATTAATGAACACATTTGTTTTCATATTCGTATTCTAATAAATTTCTCCTGCATGACTTCCAAAAGATCTATCTCTAATTCGAATGATTACCTAATTATTAATTAATCCATTTTTTAACGAGACGGCTTTGTTTCTTGAATGCAGCTGGGACGGTGTGTTTGATACATAAAGGTAGTACTTAACAAAATAAGTGTCTGTGTGTTTGTTTGTGAGTGCTGTTAAGCCGTATTAAATGATTTCCCCACGAAATTATTATAGCCTTACGCTATCCATGACACGAATGAGTCTGCTTTTCAGACGCTTTAGCAGACAGAAACTTATGCCGTATTTAAAAAGTACACATTAAATATTTAAAATGTTTAAATTAGAAATAATCAGTTCGCGGTGTGGCCGGCAGAATACAACGATTTCAGATTTCATTTATAGTTTTATTAGCAATGTATGAAAATAATACTATATATTATAACTACTTCAATTCATGTAAGCTGGTTAGGCAGTATAATATTTTGCGAAATCAGTTATTCGAACTGGCACATCGCATAAACATCATATTATGCACATATGATGTACGTAAGATTTTGTACAGCAGATTTCAGGATAATCGGATTAGGTTATGACGGCAATCATTTATCTGAGATACTCGAACTAGATCACCACAGTCTTTCCCAACAGAACCCGTAGACCCTATAATATTTTCCGGCCTGGGATGCTCCTACAAAAATTCTTCCAGCGCCCTCACATTAGCCCTAATCTCTATAATATTATAGGGTCTTGGCTGCTCGTACAAAATCACCCAGCGCCCTCGCACTAGCCTTAACCCCGTACCACTTCCCGTGTAGCTTCCTGTTTTCCGAGACACTTTTTCTTAAAGTGATGCAGTGTAAACCTTTCTGGACCAAACGTTGGAGGAGCTGTTCCGCCGATTGCCTGCGTAAAAAATGCCTTAATTTGCTTTGATTTTGTATGGGACAAATAAACCAAAATATGACAAAATAGGTTAGAGTTTTTACTTTTTCATCAACAGAGAACTGATAATAAACAAACCAGGCAACTGATGACGTCAGTCACTTGAAAGTGACGCGCGGCCGACCGTTGTGATATGTTTGCGACGTCACTGTTGTCTAACAAACACCACACGCATGGAAAGTGCGCAACGTTCAGCAGTGCCGGGTAGAACCCATCTACGGTCCGACAGAATTAATAACGCGAAAGAGTTGCAAAGTAAAAAAAAAACTTTTTACAAGAAGTGTTACCACGGTAAAAAAAAATCGGGAGAATATCTGTACATGTCTACTTCTAGGCAAAGGGCATTTGTTAAAATTTTCTCAAAACTGTTTTAGCGAAAGAAAAACTTACGGACAAAGGTTTTGACAGGGATCATAATAGCAGATTCACCAGCGCTGGATAACTGCAGGTGTTACATCCATGCTTATTAAGGTACCACCAGCTGCGACCTGCTGCAGCGAGAGCGTTTCGCTGACCAAAGTGATACCGGTCGTGTTCCCGGTGGGTCAATCGTTCTTCAATGTGACCGCGGAATCCTCTCGTGAGCTGCGATAATCAGATACCAACAGCTGGTACACGCCCATGTATCGCCACATGATTGCGATCACCAACACCGATCAATTCCGAAATGCAATTATTCCGAACTCTACATAAAGGGTAAATATTATGATTATTTAGAAAAATATATATTTTGCTGATAGTGACATAAAAATGACAGATAGTATGGCATGGCTCACACTTTCTATGACACTTTGCAACTAAATATTCTAGCATAAATTGAAAATTTGGCACGGTATAATATTTTTTATTTCATTTGATTTTATACTTTTGACTCCGGCCTCATTTAAGCCATATCATGTTTTGATTCTATGACAAAATTAATCGTGCAATAATATACTGTTAGATATATAAATATATTTTTAGAGTAATGTATAATAAATAAATGAAATGTAGTTTTTAATATACTCTTATTTTACAATAGGGTTTCATCTCTTTAACCTTTCAATCAATTTTTCAAATACTATGACTTTGTTTCTTTGTTCACTTATTTGTAAACTTGCTGGTTTTATTTTTTTTTTTTTTTTTGTCATTTTATTCAAATTGCCCGAGTGACACAGCCAACTTGTATACTGACTAAACATTTCAGGCAATTTACTAAATGACTAATTTTACACATTGACTGTAACACATAGAACTCCAAATTAACACAGAAACTCATTAAAGTACTCCTTAAACTACCAATGAGAATATTTTGAGTACTTGGTACTCGTACTCGAGTTCTATTACAAACTAGCTAAAATACCGGTTATTGAGTACTTTATAAGTATTCAGTTGTCTTTCACTGTACTCGGACCGAACTCGTATTCTTGCTCAATTTTTTTTCTAGCCGGGCTTGTCAGTATGTATAGTGACTTCTACCCTAGGATTTTAAGCACAGCATGCGGCGTGAACAAAGTTTCGAAGAAATTGATCAAATACTTGGTACTATGCGGGCTGCGGTTTGGGCTTTTAGACCAATTAATGTTCTTGGAGGGTCACTATTGTGAACATACAGTAGTCATTATATATATCCACTCGACTGAGATTTAAGAGCACGTCGTGTGAAGCCCGGCAAATACTGTCTATTCATTTAATTTCTAGTCAAGCGGGTTGCAGATTAAGCTACAAAACATAATTTCTGATGTTATATAAATATATATACATATGACCAACCCTTTACATCAAATTATAACCCCCCCCCCCCTTAGTGAGGCTGACAATTTCAATCGAGCTATATATCCCTTCATGATATGCGTATTTAATTGACAAGAAATAATGGATTTATTGCGCTTATATTTATAAGATATATTTTCTCAAGAGTTAAATATATATTTTTTGTTATATTTTGGTAATATTATGCATCATTATGTAACTGAGTATGTGCAAACTAGATTTAACAGGAATGCCGGTTACTGTATTCTGCTAATCATCATACCATATAAATTCCCATAAGGCATAGTATTGTGAAGTGAATATACATTTATCATCATAATTTGGAATTTTTCTGGATATATAAGAAATGATTATATCCGTCAGACTCAAATAAAGTACTGACTTATGAATCCTGTCTTTATCTTATGTGGCAGGGTACCATCCATGAAGGAGGAACTGTGTGCTGATCAACGTATTTGAAATATATGCAGATGTGTGTATAGTCATGTTCGTTCTTTGCATTATAACAAAGTGACCGAAACAAGAATAAAAACCGCTGACGTGAATCAAACGTAGACCCTAACACTGACTTTGACGTCACAACTGAATTTAGTGTGCAAACAGTAAAACTGTATCTTTCTCAGCTAAATTTCAAGAGCCCTCGAATGAAGAGCGAAAGTTCCAGGGTGCGTATTTCTATCTGCGGGAAATGGTTTCTTTGTGTATATATTTTCTATTGTTGAAAATGTGCTTTCGTGGGAATATTTCATGCAAAGAGATCATATTTATGCAAGAATATAATAGAAAAGGAATATCCTCACAGATGTGTCACGTAGTTTGTCGTGGGGGATCATTCAAAGTTGTTGCAGATCTTCCATCCAAACCATCGATAACTAAAGCATACTAATTTGCAGTAACAGGCATGTCTAATTGCAGAGATCACATTTGCTTCGTGCCTCTCTATAACCTTTCTACAGCTTCTTATACAACGGTGCCATGTCGGGCGTTCCTGTGCAGTGATTTTTCATTACACCTGTTTAGGAACTTCGAAGCACTTTTTACAATAGAGATTACTCTCCTGGATCTGCGCATAAAACATTTTCGCAAAACGCTCATCAGGTATTCTGATAATGCGACTGGGCCACTTGGCCCACTTAAACAATCTGTATGCAAATTTAAGATCGGTAGAAGAATGACGTTGGCTGTCGATTGTATTAGCCATTCATTCGCATAATCGTCATAACCATTCAATAAATACATAAATTGGTATTTATTTATTTATGCTCTTGCCACGGAATTTAATCCTTCTACCTTTCGGGCACCAGATGTTTCGAACCACGGACTTCCTACACTACTAAAAGCCTTAAATAAATGCCTACGTTCTTCTACTAATTTTTTTTTTAAATTCAGTGTGGCTAAAAAAAAAGACAGAAGAAAAACATAAACCACTCATATTATAGCTATTATTAGCTTGTTTAATGAAAAAAAAATGGAGAAATTTGATTTTAAAGTTGATTAAGTAGGCATTAACCGTTGTTACATGTTATTTAGGCTAACGGTACATGTTTTTTTTTATGTCTGCAGTACATTTTCTATAGCTCAAACGTACTTTTAATTGTGATTCGCTTTTTGGAAACGTTGAGAAGAATGTCTTTTGAATGTGCTTTTCCTTAGATAATTGTCATTACCCTTTCCATTTTATGACTATGTGATCATATTATATTATCTTTTGGAAATTCCATAGGATTACTTCTAGTCTTTTTATTATTATTGTGATGATAATGATGATGATGATCATTATTATTTTATTATTATTATAATTAGAGACTGATACTTTTTGAAGATTAAGTATTCAACGAAGAGGTCTTCATGCATATGCTACATCTGCAATGTCCTTGCTTTGCATTTTTCATTATTTCTCGTTGCACTGTGTATATGGGAAGATAATTAGAACAAGGAATTGCCATTATAAATGAGAACCTCTAACATATGCTAAATTTGCACTGTCCTTGCCCAGTATCCCATTTCACATTAGTTCTAAATAAATCGCTTGCTGTACTGTGTATGAGGGAATATAATTAAATTAGATCATTAACAATTCAAACGAGGCCCTCATGTATATGCTACATTTGCAAAACCCTTGCTTTGCACCCCGTTTCATGTTGGTTTTTAATAATGGCTCGTTGCACGGTATGGGGAAAGATAATTAGAATAAGGAATAACCATTATAAATGAGGTCCGGACAGCTGGAACGGCTGTTTAATAAAAATCTCGCTGTCAAATAGCAAGTTTGGTTGGGTAAAGCTTTCTTTAAATAATGGTGCCTTTTCGTACAATCAGGAATAGAGGTTATCACGGTTGTGGTAGTGCCAGTAATTAACAAGGGATCTGTATATACAAAATAATAAAAATAAAAACATAAAAAAATTCTTTCCTGAATGTCGCAACTGCCATATACAGGCATATCAAATTATCTAAACCAAGCCTCTTTCTTTAAATAATCATGAAATGGTAGAGCACTGCAAAATATAAATTGTTATGTGAGTTTGCTTGACAAAAAATATCCATATTATGTGTTCGCTCAAATTTTCCCCCAAATAATACATCAATAAAACATCCTTGTTTATTCTATGTGTTTAGAAGGAATTGTTGTCTTCAGTGCAAACATGCAAAAAAGATATAAATATGTCTAAATGAATATTGTTTCGTTTTTCCACATTCATTGAGACGAGAAAGAGAACTGAAATACCGAATATAGAAAGCTTATACATAGAGAAAAAAACCCAAAAGTTTTAACGATATAAAAAAGAGAAAACAATAATACCTGTTTGAAAAAAATCTTCATTTTCAACATTGCTGATAATCCTAACCAAGTGATATTCTTTAACCGAATAGTTTTGTGAAATATGTTTCCTACTAAAGAATGTGGAAGACGTGATTACGTAGAAGGATATATTGCTAGCGGAAAAGATGTGACTGATGCCGGAAAATGGCCCTGGATGGTAAGCTTGTACAGTCTTGTATAAACACACAGACACATACACAGCATGCTGTTAGTCACACACATATTTAAAAGAACATGTCCTGCATAAATATACACAAACGCGCACACACTCACACATATATATGTATAGCATAAAGGCCGTTTAAATGTACACATGGAATATGATTTCTTTAATTGTACATTAATGATCTGCTTTCTTATCTCAACTTAGAAATTTTGATAATGGAGATAATAAAATTAAGCATGGATTATATCCATACACTTTTTATGGCTGCAGGTGTCATTGTCCCACTATAAAACTAGGAGACATTTTTGTGGTGGGGCGCTCATATACCAATGACAAGTAAGTAACCTGAACGTTGCAAAAAAAAGTTTGAGGCGGAAATTTCAAGCCTTTCCTTACAAGTATATTATACCAATATATCGGAAGTTATGACCGATAGATGAATACAATGGATTTACTTGTCTTGAATGTAAATATTATAGAACTGAAAAAACAATATGGAATTACAATATGACCATACCAATCAGATAATATTAATATGAATTGTTATAATTAGAACAAATATCCGAATAGACTTTTAAGACAAGATCACTTTCTTTCCATTGTAACTTCATTGACGAATACTTATGTGTTAATTCTACAAAGATCTGACTATATTTGCATGACTGTTTTGGATTGAATGCCTATTGAAGGCATAAAGGCTACCTATGATAAAGTAAAATATGATTGGCTCTGCGTTTAAACAATTCTGCAGAGCTGGTAGAAGAAATCTGATTAGCTTAGCGTGTAAACAAATACAACTGCACCCATTGCAAACTCGTGTAACAATTCAAGAAAGGAATATGCAGAGAGTGGGGGATAACTGACCACAGGGCACACCAGAAAGTCAGTATAGAGACTGTGTTGAAAGCTGACGATTGCATCATGTGTATTCCAAGGGGGGGGGGGGTGGACAATATGTACTACTACCGCAGCGCTAGTGATCGATACCTTGAAGAAAATGCTGGTGATATCTGCAATGTGATTGGTTTAATATTACGCAGGGAGAATTCCTCAGAGACAGCACCTCCTGGTGGCCAAACCTGACTGGCAACCGCTGTTTATTGCAGCGGGTAGTGTAGCAAATAGTTGAGCAAAGCTTAACCGCTGCTTATGGAGCGCACAGTTCAATTCGCAGTCATTATTTCTGACATGAAACGTTCATGCTGTACTTCACTGTTTACTTCTTTCACTTCGGAATGAGCAACGCTCATACAACTGTCTTTTTCCGCGTAGTGCCTCTCGATCTGAAGATGCAAAAAAAAGATCTTCCCGTCAAGTATCGTTTACAGTATTGCTTTTTTATGTTTGCCATTTTTCTGGTAGCCCACTCCATCATACACGTCGAGAACAGATCAATACTTCTTCTGCCTCTACATACGGTGCGTTCGAATGGGGAAATTTTCTTACAGCAATCAAGCGTCGTGTGACAGACGATGAAAGTTTCTTGATTTTCATATATCTAAATGCCTAGAAAGCGTTCGGTCCCTTATATGCATTTGTATTTTTTTTCCGGTGAATGTAATGGATAGATACCCAGGAGAAAGTACAGGGATTAGGTTTTCCGAGAGGTTATGCTCTCTATTTGAGCATGAGTTCAAAGGGTTACAACTAAGATACTATTTCTTCTTCGTCCTCTGTTGTTCTTGTTGTTGTTGTTCTTCTTCTTAATATTATAAGGCGTTCCCTTGCGAAGTAGAGAGAATTTGTGCTACATTTAAATATCCCTGCTCAACACTGAGCTGCTTCTGTGGCTCAGGGGTAGAGCACAGGACTCAAAGCCCTGGAGATCATGAGTTCGAATCCTAGCGGAGAATGTGACATTTTTCACTTTTCGTCCCCACCCAGGGTGAGCGCTATGCAGGCCTTATCGGAAGGCCCTGCCCCACGGCCATGTTTTACTCACAAATGAGTGCGCCTTTCGGGGGTTTTTCAATGGTATGCCCCAACATTGGGGACGATTACGCACCCAGGGCCCGTTGGTGCAGAAGGAACCGTGCCTGGTTGAAGCCAGGATATAAAATGAGAGGAATACTGCCTGTCACAAAATCCGAAACCGGAACAGAATCCCGAAAATGCACATATATACGTAGTTAAGTTATACGTAGTCAAACATGAGACGGTTACCTTAACCCCCCCCCCCCCAAAAAAAAATGCTCAGCTGAAAATGAGTAACCTTAAAGCTGGTATAAATTGTGATCCTTAGAGCAAGCTTACCAGAAAATGTCACCAGCTATGCGTAATCCACTTTTTAATATCGAACTGGGCCCCTAGCTCCTAGCTTGAAACGTAAAAGGGCCTTCCTAGAGCTGGTTGGACTAAGGCTAACAAAGCATTTCTAATGAATCCTTTTTTATCGTCCGACTATCCTATAGTCCGGGTTCCTGTAGTGGATACATAAGAACTGTCTATAGTACAAGGGTAAATAGGGGTTCACTGGCACTTTGAGATCGGGTGTCCTCGTAACTACCATGAAAAATTGTTGTGATATGAAAATTAGGACCAATATTGACGGAAATTTCTCTCGATTCAATATTTCATAAACTAACAATGATATCTTGACTAGGGTATTCATGGTCAATTATCCAAACGAAATCATATAAACAACTGTATTGTAAATCCAATGGGGGACACAACGAAGGTCAGGGAGAAGGATGTACATATGTTATAATTCAGGGGTGTAACAAGAGTTGTTGTTGTGTTAAGGTCTTAAGATGTGGTCGCCCTGTGGTCGCGCTAAGTAAATTTTGCACAGATTTAGGTGCACAGTCAGTGTCATTTAAACTGTACCGCCCCTGATGACGGATACCTTGCTGTCCCATAGAGGGTTAACACCAATCCATTTTTCGATTTTTCATTCTAGGCATAGTAAATTTCTCCGACCATTTTCCGCTACCTGCTTATTCTTCTCGATTCTCTGTAAATCTCCATTTCCATTGGTTGTTTTATACATATTTACCGTGAAATGGAGCTTTATGTATCAAATGACACTGATGACTATATTAAGAATACAAAGGACTATTCATATCCTTGGATATGTCATGTTCCGGACTGAATGATATTGACATTGATGAGGAAACGCTGTACTGTGAAAATGGTGAAAAAGAAAAGGATTTTCACTAAGAATCATAAAAATGCACAACCTTAAAAAATAATTCTACGAACAGAAAACCTCAGTAAATCAGGTTATCGTTTGGCAGTCTGGATCTCTCGATTAGCAAAGAACCATCACGCCAGTTGAGAGGGACAACGAACATTATGATGAGACCTGACTTTAGAGTTACAAAGGACCCCTTCTAGTAAGTAACAACATATATTTTCCCATTCTATAGGCCCTTTGCTTTATAAAGGTGGTACGAAATTATATAAAATATGTAATTTTAAACATATATGGTTTTACTATTGTACATTTGTACGTTTGTTTGAACGAAATGAATACACAGTATCTATGATTTCCATAACATATCATATCCGGTGGGTGCTAAGCGTCTGTGCTTACCTCTCACGCATGTTTTTCAATATTTCCTTAGTATGAGAAGCTCAGACTCAACTTTCAAACTGTCACGGAACAGATTAAAATGTTTCCGTGTTCGGCTTTACACTTCCAGTTTAGGACCATATAGTGTTTACATTTTTCAGCCCAAAAAGTTCATTTAAATGATCAATGAAAGACAACATAACCTAAATGCAAGACATGTATATGAAAGGTTTATGTATTATGTTAATTGATGGACATTATTAAGAAAAAATACATATTAAACATATTAAACACGTCACAGTAAAACTCTTATTTGTATCTTCATAGTTCTATTGCCGTGACTAGTTAATCAGGTTGTTGGATCATTTGAAAACGTCCACAATTTTGCATATCATACTTCTATTTGTGAGAAGCGTGTCCAGTTATCAGGCAAATGTCATGACATGGTATCGTTCAATTCCAGCGTTGCGAATGACATTGCTTTAATTAGGCTAAACAGACCCGTCAAGCTGACGCGTGAGGTAAAGACCATCTGTCTTTCTGGCCCTTATGCCAAGCACACCTGGAAGAACTGTACCGTGGTTGGATGGGAATCTACGTATTACAAGGTAATGACATATTTTTGAAATATCACACAGTAACATATTAGATAGCCATCTACCTCTTATTACGCTTTGTAAATAAATTCCGTAAATAGACCAGCTACAGATGAAAATAATTCCCTTTAAAGAATGTTAATTTGTATAAAAGGATACGTGTATGTTAATTATATTTTCACTACAGAAGGGTAGAATGTATGAAGAATATGATATAAAATTGTTTATGATACTGACGGTTATTTCTGAATTAAAATTAAAATACCCAGAAATAATGTATAAAATATGAAAATAGCGAAAATATGTCTAAACCAAATTAGGAAAATTTTAATAATATCATTTATGAAAATTGCATATTTGGATATTACGGAATTACTTCGATCAAATAAAAATCAAAGTTTTCATGTTTATATTTTTTTAAATTATTGGCTTTTCTTTCCTAAATATCTAAATGACAAAATTTGCTTAATTACAATTTTCTTCATACATACTGTAATATCTCCATTTACTCCAATTTTACATTACTATCGAGACTGAGGTATTTCAATTCTTTTTGCCAATCCTTTGAATAATTGATATCCTTTTTTTATATTTCATGCAATTATTACATAAATTATAATATACATCCATTCACTAATGCAGATCTATATTTGAATTTTGCCGTTTCTGTATCTAATACGGTGAAAGCACGACTTTAGATTATTCATAATTATAAAATATAATCCCTCGTCTCATCCGTCTAAATCATTCTGTTGATTGCTCTGCGAAAACAAGTATGTTATTATCAAGAAACTAGAAACAACAGCATCAAACCTAGTCCACAGTTGTTTTCTTTCTCATGTGCGGGCAGGAAAAGGATGTATTTATATATTTACTACCTACCCTGGTTTACATAATCCCACCAATGTGAAATTCTAGTGTTTGTTTTTAATGTGAAATTCTAGTGGTTTTGTTAAGTCACTCTAAAAATGACACATTGTTGAATACTACTTGATATATATTAAATAATGTCTAACCTTAACAAAAGACTTCTTCTTAAAAGTTGTTTTTTTTTCAACAAATTTATTAACAAAACAAAGAATACAAAAGGATACATACAAAACATACAAACATAAATGTACATCTACAAAAAAACAATAAATATCACAACACAAACGTGTAAACAGACATGTCATTGGCTATATTCGTTTGAAAATCATATTTTGCTGAGTCTTTAGCAACTTATTTAACCTAAGGAATGATAGAACCAGATAAAAAAAGAATCAATCAAAAAAACCTACAACACAGAATAAAAGTATTTATCCCATCTTAATCAGTCGAATTACTGTTACTTAGGTGGTTTAATTAATTATTTTTTTAGGGAAGTTTGCTTTAGCTAATTTATTATGCGTAAACGTTTATCACATTTAATGTCGTGTTTATTTATCTTACCTCTTTTAATCACTATATTTGTTCTATTGTGTGTAAATCTTTCATGTAAACACCCCAACCCTAAAACGTAAATATTTTCTAGCAGTATCTACAATTATATATATATATATATATATAATATATAAGAGTGCTTTATGGGTACGCTGACGTAGTTCCCTACCTAGGCTGGATTCGAAGGATGTGCAAATGCCTAAAAAATATTAAAATAGAACGGCCGTCGGTAAAAAGGAAAAGGCCGTCGGTTTCTTAACCATCAAATGGAGTACATGTTATAACATGTATATGAATTTAATAAAATTTGAGCACAAAACACAGTTAGTATTTTTTTAAAGACAAGTGATGCATACCGATAATTCTTTGAAAGATGTTAATATGTACTTCCAGCTCACACCAGTGCTCAGGTTGCCTTATATTTCAACAAGAGAAAAAGGCGCTGAAATCAAGTTTATTTGCACGTTGTGCGCCATTTTCTGAAAATAATGAAGCTGTCTTACATTTTACTTCTTACCTTGTGTCCTCTCCTCTCATAGCTCCGTTATCCGGATAGTTGAAGATTAAGACGGGTTCTTCTTAGTGAATGTTTCACAAGTTACCCGTATCAGAAAATTTAGGATATGGTACATGAAGTGTTTGCATTGTGATTTAAAATTACTGTCCAATATGACAAAAATTAAATATGGTTAACTAGGCAAAACATTCGTTCATCCAAAAAAAAATATTCTGAAATATGTAGTAAGAATTAATTAGTCTAAATACAAATATATATGTAACGGTTAGTTCAATATAGCCACCATATCATCAATTTTGTACCCTTTATATATTATCACTCATAGGCTCTATTATTATTTTTTTATACTGGCCATATCGCTGGCAATTTCGTGTTTTCACTGATCATACTTGCTTGCAAACCAGTTCCACTCCTTGGGACCGGTTTTCGTTATCATGAACTGTTGTAATGAACGGGTGTAATAGAGCGGAAAGTTGGGGTCACCGCGAATGCTCAGGGCAAACTGTCCAGGAGATTCAGACCAGCGCTGACTCTCCGTGTAGGCAGTTCGTCTAGTGTTATTTCTTATGTTCAGGTAGGCCTTCTTCAGTGTATCTTACGAAGTCATAAAATAGCGACTAAAGGTTAATTTATCATTCAAGAAGTAGTCCTTATTAAACTAAGAAATATTATATACTAATGTTTATGCTGCTTCTGTAAATGTTCAGAAACGAAGAAATGTAATGGAAGGAATTACTGTTGGAATTACTTGTTCATAAAAAGTTCAAATACGAAGTATTTAACCGTCGATAAAGTATATAGTGACACACTAGTCGTTAGTGCCAAGTACTTTATGTATATTCATATTATTATCTACGTATATTTCTTGTTAAATTGGTCTCTATAAAGAGACCAGCGCTGACTCTCCGTGTAGGCAGTTCGTCTACAGTTATTTCTTATGTTCAGTTCCAGAGACAAGTACCCTGTATATACTTCACCCGCACTGTATTAATAAACCGTCATGTACAACAACCTGGTTTCGCTGATATATTAGCTCTTCAATAAACGAAAGAAAGTGGACCCAACTGCAGACTAACAGACGGACCACTGTTACATATATTAAATAAAAAATGTGGTTGGAGTCAAGAACAGACTTATGGTTGAGGGGCTTTTCCAATAGGCGGGGATGTCCATAGATATAGAGGCCATATTTCACATGACGGGGCTTCTGTGTTCCTGATCCTATGGTTTTTCTTCTCACATGTCTTTTTTCTAGCATCCCAGTTTGGAAGGGAACTTACAGCGGTTGATGAGTTTATTTCTATATCGATGTGTACCCTCCCCCCCCCCTTAACACACTTATTGAAATATGGGCAATGAGGCAGATTTACTATAAGTGATATATGACTGCAAATATCTATTTTCTTTGGTATGTAACGGATATGGCTTGATAAAAAATATAATGTTACGCAACCTTACAATAACAGATCACGAAATCACGACGAATACGAACCCTTGTTATGAGACAAAAAATAGATTCCACAACACTCGGCAGCGTGAAATGTCAAGGGGAATGAATAAAGAAGTCAGTGTTTTTTTTTTGTTAACAAATAATTATAATTTATTCTTAGAACTATCATATCACTACAATACACTAAATCAATACAATTACACAGTATTTAATACATAACAATAATAAAAATGTACATTACCAGAGTCCGGATCCTAGGCGTTGATTCCTGGATACCACCACTACCACAACAAATAATCCACGTGAACAATTCAAGTAAATCTTCCCGGTAAATAGTCCAATTTATACTTTCTTATATACCTACTTTATCTGCGGTTGGGTTTAGCTTTGTTCCCCCTTTCAGCAATGCATTCACATCAAAGTTATTGCTTTGTGCTTATTCACACACAGGCAAAATATAAATATATATATCAATTTGTCGGTCGTGCAATAAGAAAAGGAGACATCAGTCATATGGAGTAATTGCTTCAGCCAGGAGGGTAGCGTTTATCGCAGTTCGTGTGTGTGTGTGTGTTGGTGTTTGTGGCCTTGTGTGTTTGTTCGCATCATAGTTCATGCACTCATGAACGGAATCATATGACATTTTCAGGGCATTTCAGGAATGGGTCATCTATTAGGTTTATGTGTAATTCCGGCGCATGACCTGGATTCAGGGACATCATGAAGGCATCATCGAAAATGTAGAGTCACCTATCCGCAAATGAAACGTTGAATTTGAGCCACATAAGTGAACCCAAACACAAATGTTGGAGCATCTCACAAATAGGGACCCCCACATGGCGGAGGCTGATATAAAAGCGCCATTTAATCCCAGGCAAGTGTACATGATGATTCACGGCCAAGCTTCGCCAGGACTGTGTGCTTCCAGAAGCTGACTGATGAATCGGTCTATTAATCTCTGTTAAAGGATATAAATAAATATAACATTTTATTATTTACTGCCTCATTCGAACACTAAAATGTCTTTATAGTTATTTTTTCTTACTAGCATATTACTTGTTCCTGCTTTGGGACATATGCTCGAGACATCAACGCGGTTCGTACGAGAGGGGGTTTAGACATGAGCGCAGTTCAATGGCGTAGTTTCTGCGAGAAGGTCCTGCGATAGACTCTTTGCGAAACATTGTCTGATTCTTCAGGGTTCAATCCAAAATATTAACCATATCCCCCTTAAGACACATCTGCAGTTCATGCCCAAAACGGGCTTTTCTGAGGCGCACGTGGCTAAAGAGGAGTTCCGTTACAACGGTTGGGTGCAATCGTCGTTGCTTATAAAATAGATTAAAACCTGTACATCATATCAGAGAAAAAAAAGCAACCTTTGTCCATACAAAGACATTCAAATGCATGACCCGAACGGAGTGGTACAATACGGGAACGCCTCCCACCTGAAATCTCTTTCGTTCAAATCATACATGTACGTACTGTAAACACATGTTTACCCTTGCGGGCTAATTTATAAAATATCTTCACTTTTCATTACGATATTTACCGCTTTTGCAACACACCGCCATCTTGTTTTTATCAAATGAAACATATACCCTGTGGGTGAGATATTCATGCACGATTAAAACTGTTTGCATTCTGATACAGGAAAATTGGCTGCATAGAAGAATACAATAATTTTCACTGAAACGAAATGAAATATGGATCAAACTAAAGTTTAGCCCAGCCTGGCCTTTAATAGGTATGTGCTATCAATATGCCTAAAAAATGCGATTCCATGTACCGATAGACGTAACTCAGTGCCGGCTCATATCACTAATGCCCTGTAAAGTAAGTATGGCGAAACCCTGATATTTGCCTGTTAGGGCCTCACAAGGCTCTTTGAGGACCTGGAGATTCTTTCGCATTTGCATATCGAACCATCACTCCTGGTGCGAATGGCATCGTTGCATTGAGAACGCGGACAGCGGTCTCATTGGCCATAGACAGCTCGACCCGCTTGGTAACATTCACACTGAATTCATTATTTAAGAAGTCCATGTATAACCTCTGTGTCATATATCTCTGCTGTACTAGCATAACGGTCTATTGGCCAAACGTACGTAAGTGTATTGTAGACGCCATCGTAACGACTTTTTAACGATAGGTCCAGTTGACAGGAGCAGCTAGCTACATAAGTGTTAACTCACAAATGGACAATGTGTGCCTCACAATTTAGCAGAATTTTCTACCATAAAATATATTGTTTGTCAAATTACAGTGTTTTAGCAGCGATAAGAACTACAACTACAACTGCTTAAATTGTATGCATATAACAACTAAAAAAACAGTTGCATATAAATGCTCGTAAATAAAACGAGGAAGTGAAAGTATAAATAAATTCAAAGCATTAAACAAACGAGTTTAAGGACACTTGATTCATCTGGCGTGTAACTGACGCGATCTGCACGAACAAAAGGCTTAATTTGCAAAAACATAGTTACCTTACAAAAGCAAACGTAATTTACCGTTTACGCCATATTATTGAGCATTCTACTCATACTTAGAATTCAGCATGTTTCTTGTAGGCAATCTTACAGGACCTTTTGAGACATTCATGTCAAAGGACGTCCTCACGTCTCTCTCTCTCTATCTCTCTCTCTCCCCTCTCTCTCTCTCTCTCTCTCTCTCTCTCTCTCTCTCTCCAGTCACCAGGTCAATTTGCAATTGAGGACATCATCATATAACACTGACTACATGCCCTCAAAGTTATCTACATTTTCTTTGTACAACTCTGCGACAAGCCCATGTGGTCCAGGTGCTTTGTTATTTTTCATTTCCCGTATCACTTGTTTTATTCATAAAAAAGTAATTTTTGTTAAGTTCTAATTCTTGAGAGCTTTCATGTGCATTTTTGATATAAATAATTCCGTGACATGTTCAGATATGATATTGAAGTGATTTTTGTCTATATACAATTGCTTAAAATATTTTCTGATTAACGTTCTCTCCTATGCGTTCCATTCCTCACTTGATTGACAGCTGAACCAATTCTCATTTAGTTTACTCCCACGTATTTCTTTCTTTATGCACACAGATTAAAAAAAAACTGTTTCTTTTTTTCTTTTTGTTTCTCTATATATGTTCCAATCTGTTATAGTACATAAACAGGTGTTTCAGATTGTCGGTCGACTTTTAATGCTGTCTGAAAAGCTTCATCTCTGTATTTGAGCGTTCAAAACGAACACTGATTTGTCTAGATTTATCATTTTCCTTTCTGCTTTTCCACAGGACGGCCTTACCTTTCTATTTTCTCAATTACATACATACATATATATATATATAAATATATATATATATATATATATATATATATATACTTTGTTTAGCTTTTTATTCGTTCGGCTTTTATATTCGCGATATTCGCCAAAGGGAAATAATTATGAAAATGAAACCTCCATGAATAAGACCCCTAACAGATTTTCACAGATGAACGGGGATTTATAGTGAAATCTCAATGGAATCGTATGTATTTTGTACACTCAGCCACGCCTGTAGGTTTAAAAAAAGAAAGACAAAATATTTATATTGAAGCAGATATTATAGATTAACAGATTATGTAATAGCAGATATTTTATATTTTATGTAAAACAAAACTAGACCTATATAATATATTTGTTTCATAATATCTGCGTATAGGTGACGAGACTGTCTATTCGTTCGTTGGGTCATTGTCAAATTCGGGAAGCTTGCGCATGACAATAATCAATGTATTTACTATGTGTAGATTAATACATGGTAAGATAGAAAATGAGTTCCACGCGAAATAATGAAAAAGGTAAAATCGGGAAAATTGCTTTCCAAATGTAAAGGCAAGCTCGATATTTTTCTATATTTAGTGTGTGACCACAATTTATATTATAGCCGTTTAACTGTTGTATGAATCGCATTTAAGACTGACTTATTATGAAATGTATTTTTGACTTTTTGAAATGTTATTTTTGTTAATGTCATTTGCGCTTCACTTGTTTTGACTCCGTCCTATAGTTATTTGAGTATTAAGGCGCCATCGTCGTTTAAAATGGTATACATTTTCGTTTTCATTATTATCTGTGAATTATTGGGTCATTACCATGCCGAGGTACGTGTAGAAACTAAATATCACTTCTAATTTAACTTTCTAATAATATAATCAAAAATGAAATTGTCAACCAATACATACGTGTTGAAAGATTGTATACAACGTTATGGAACCTAATAATAACAGATCAGGATAACGTGGTGAGCACAAGCTCTTGTAACGGAGACAAAACAATAGATTCCGCAACACTAGACAGCGTGAAATGTCTAGAGGAATAATAAAGAAGTCAGTGTTTTTTTAACAAATAATTATAATTTATTCTGAGAACAATCCTAACTTTACAATACACTAAATCAATAGAATTACACAATATTTAAGACATAACAATAAAAAAATGTACATCACCAGAGTCCGGATTCTATGCCTTGATTCCTGTATAACACAACTGTCACAGTCTAACAAGAGTCTTTTAGCATAAATAATCCACGTGAACAGTTCAAGTAAATATTCGGGGTGAATAGTCCAATTAAATCTCCAAGACAATCTGTTGTAATTCGGAAGTGCATTCAGGTAAAATCCCAAAGGCAAGCTGAAGACAATCTATATAAATTCTGTATAAAGTCTGTATCAAGTCCACAGAATATCTGTAATTATGCAATTATCGAAGTAGGTCCCAAGACTGACGAGAAAGTCGCACCCTTAGGGCCCGCTGGTCGCTGGTATTTTCCTTTCTTCCGGCTCAAAACACAGCTCATATTATTAGCTTTTCCCCCCAAGTCCAGAAGCTTCTAGTCCGGAAAAGGCCAAAGAACAAACTCGAACTTTTTAGACTAAAAAAAGCACGCTGTGTCTTGGAGTAAGCCAGAGTTCATCAAGTACGGTTCCAATAGCAACGCACAGGGCTTGTGCCTTACACGAATCAGTACACCAGGCACATGTAAAGCCATGCGCATAATAAACAGATGCATGTAACAACAGTATTGGTAATATGTTCTGATAAGGCACACTATATATATATATATATATATATATATATATATATATATATATATGTATATATATAAAGGTAAGTGATAGATCTGAGTCACTAAGAGTAAACCTCATGTCACATCGAGTGATGGTCTTAACTAGCTTCTCACAATGTACAACTCTTTATCCACATCCGCCTGTTTTCATTCGCAAATGAAGATGGTCATAACCTGATGGTTCCTCAGAGCAAAAGACAGAGAGAACTAGGCTTCTGTAACTATCATGGACAGTCACAGATACCCCCCCCCCCCCTCCCCCCAACAGAATCCCCTCCCCCTTTCCTATCACTGACTCTAAAACTGATCTGTTTAGGGACAACTTTAGTTCTGTAAAACAAATGACATTTTTCCGTTCTTTCTTGTGTTTCCGGCGTTGAGCTGAAACTTCCGAAGTCACATTTTTATCTTTGTAAATTGCATATTATTCTTAAACTATTGAAAGTATGCTATCAAACTTGCCACTGTAGTCTTAAGTTAATTGTGAACGGCATACGTTCGTAAAACTTTCAACTTTCTGGGTCATATGTTTTATCCGGAAACGTCGGAAACATAGCCTAACTGAAACGTGCTTAATCATCTATAGAAAATATAGTTTGCATGGGTTAATTCAAAGCCTTACCCCCAGTAGGGCATGGAATCAGCTATTGTGGACAAATTATCATCCATTTGTCTGTACCCCTAATAGTTAAGAAGAAAATTATATAAAAAAAACTTTTTATCCCTGTTACCTTTAAAATTAGGTCGTCACTGAAACAGGGTCAAATTAATAGGACAATAGTAGGGTACATCCTGTGTGAATATGAATGAAATCAAATAAAAAAAAGTGGCAGAAAAATAATGAAGTAGAAATAGTCAAATAAATGATCAATGAAGAAAAGGAAGAAAATGAACCATAGTTTGTAAAAATAGATCCATCATTGACAAAGTTATGAAATAAGATTTTGATGTGTTTTGGTAACCTTGCCCTGGAACTTTAACCACTATAAGATACACATTCAGATTTACATCCAGGCATTCTTCCAATTAAAGATATGTAAGTTACAAAAGTGATTCCTGCTAAAAGGTGGCCCGTAGAAGGATGATTGTGAGAAGCAAGAACCAGCAATCAGCCAAAATTGTGGACAACTGACAAACAGATAGACATACTAACAAAATGACACATCTGAGATAACCGGTGACTAAACCAGATTTTATAGAAGAGAAGGAAAATGAGCTTTAGCTTGTGAACACTGAACCATTACTGACAAAATTAATACAAAGTGGTTGGCTGTAGAATGATATTTAAAAGACGCAAGAACAAGCGAGCAGGCGAAATTGTGGATTACTGACAAACAAACAGAAATGAACAAAATGACACAAAGTAGAGGGCAGGTGAGTAAACCAGGTGATGAAGAAGACAAAGAGAAAGAAAATAAGCTATAAATGACGCATAGTGAGACGAAAGAAAGCTGATGCTGGAGAGAGAGAGAGAGAGAGAGAGAGAGAGTCACAAACACAAAGAAAAGGACAGCCTGAGAGTTACACTTGGTGAAAGGTGGAGATGAATACATTGAATGACGTTAAGAATACACAGATGAAGAGGCAGGGACTCCAATTTGTTCCGGAAGAGTGAGCCGGCTTGACTGCTGCTCTCACGAAACAGAACTGTCGTATAAACTGATAAAGTCAAACTAACCGTACATTAATTAATTATATATATATATATATATATATATATGTATATATGTATATATATATATATATATATATATATATATATAATTTGTTGTTGAGATACCAACACCCACGTTTCAATGCTAGCTTTAATAAGTATGTACATCTTCAGAATTTCATACTGGTTTCGAACTTCATGACAGAACTATGAAACAAATTTCTTTTCATTAATATCCCAGTGTTGACAGGGATTGCGTATTCTGCTAAATTTTTATTTTGAATTTTGTAAAAAGAAAAATAAAACCACAAACATTATATCTGCCTTATTTACCTATGGAAGAAGGATTAAGATGGTACTTATCTATAATCCAAGGTCTTGTAGAACGGAAGTTGTAGTTGATTTCTGTGACCATAAATCCACCACACCTCAGCTATAAATTTGGCACTTTTAAACAGTTTGATAAAAATCAGCATCTTGACACGGTTTTATAAAGATTGGCACTTAGACATGGTTTTATAAAAAAATGGCACTTTGACACGGTTTCATAAAAAATGGCACTTTTACACGGTTTCATATAAATTGGCACTTTGTCACGTTTTTAGAGAAATTGGCACTTTGACACGGTTTCAGAGAAATTGGCAATTTGACACGGTTTCATAAAAATCGGCACTTTTACAGGTTTCATAGGAATTGGCACTTTGACAAGGTTTCATAAAAATCGGCACTTTGACACGGTTTTATAAAAATCGGCATCTTGACACGGTTTTATAAAAATCGGCATCTTGACACGGTTTCATAAAAAAAATTGCGCTTTTACACGGTTTCATAACAAAAGCAACTTTGACGCGATCACATAACAATTGGCACTTTGATACGATTTCATAACAATCGGCACTTTTAAACTGTTTCATAACAATTGGCACTTTGACACGATTTCACAAAACACTTTGACAGGGTTTCATAAAAAATGGCACTTTGACGCGGTATTGTAAAAATTGGCACTTTGACACGGTTAAAAAACGGGACTTTTACAGGTTTCATAACAATTGAGCACTTTGTCACGGTATCATAAAAACCGGCACTTTGACACGATTTCATAGCCCCTGGCACTTTGAAACGGTTTCAAAACAATTGGGACTTTGACACGGGTTCATACAAATTAGCACTTTGACACGATTTCACAAAACACTTTGACAGGGTTTCATAAAAAATGGCACTTTGACGTGGTTTTGTAAAAATTGGCACTTTTACACGGTTAAAACAAAATCGGCACTTTTACGGTTTCTTAACAATTGGCACTTTGGCACGGTATCATGAAAATTAGCACTTTGACACGGTTTCATAGCGATTGGCACTTTGACACGGTTTCATAACAATTAGCACTTTTACAGGGTCTCTTAAAAATTGGCACTTTGACACGGTTTCATATAATTAGCACTTTTACACAGTTCATAAAAATGGCACATTTTCACGGTTTCATAAAAAGCCCATATCTCAAAGATATTTGCCTTGTTTAAACCACCAACGTTCATTTTCATAAATCAGGGGCCATAGAAAATAACAAAAACAAAATAAAGTCAGATTAAGAATGAATCCATATATTTCTTGTGACAAAACTTTTGGTCAACGTATCTCCAAAAATATTGGAATATTGGATATAACAGCACTAATTATAAATGTAACTCATCCAAATACAAATATATTTACCTACTTTTACAATAAATAAAAGCACAATGGTGTTCATTTCACAACCAAAGCAGTATAAAGGACGTTACAATAGGCCATACCCCCTATATCTGATTTCCCTTTACTCCTGAATCGGTAGGGTGACGCGGTTGCATAAAAGACCATTTTTTTCGAAAAATTAGTCTTGTCAAATGTCAATGTAAATTTTCAGAGAACTCTCGTTATAAGGAATTCACGGCAGAGAAACGTATACCGGCATCGGTAGCTAAACCAGTACTGGCCCATGAACTAATACACCTTCATCCCAGATATACATATGCCGTGTTACATTCATATCTGTTTGCTAAATCAGTTTTTAAGGTGTTACCACTTAACTTGCATTTTATGGAGAGAGACTGCAATGTAGGCTTCTGTCAGAATAAAAAAAAATCAAAATGAGAACATTTATCACGGGTTTTCGGATGACTATAATGTTACCTTTATATTTTTTACTAACAAGAAGAGAACAAGGTCAATTACAATGTAAAATATATATATTAAGTAGGATGGTTAATGTGACCTACAACCTTTCAATGTGGTAGAGCTTAAGGACCTTATGGTTGGAATATAAATGACGATATGAATGGGCGAACACCATACGTACTCGCTGGACCGGCATAAACGTTCTTTCATTCCAACGTACTATGACTGTATCGCACTTCATGTTCACCTGTATGGGCTATTTTAAATGACGGCATTGACCCGCTAAGACCCGAAACTGACTTCAAAGAAATAAATCCCGACAGACATCCATGGTCGGTAAAAGAGTAGAACTTGTTCAACATGATTAGTCACGTGACCATGATTCAACTAGTGCGGGGATCACTTGACCGGAGGTGGAAACTACCCTGTCCATTCCTTGGGCTGAGGGTCTGTTGTAAGCCAATGTACATGATGGATATAAAGACGGGTTTCCTGCTGATACTGACGGCGTTGCTGGCTGATACTGTGACTGGTCACGACTGTTCGATAGATAGACAACCTTTTCTGGAGAATGCCTCGTTGGGAAGGGGTGGCGGCCACGTATATATATATATATATATATATATATATATATATATATATATATACAGATCTTTTTGTATGTCAATTTAAATTAAGAAACAAGATAGGAAGTAAAAAAAGTTAAAATAATGAGTAAATATACAATTATGCTCGACAGTGACAAAGACATCAACAATGCATTGAACACAGGTCGAAAATCCATCATACATAGTTTCTTAACAGAAACAAAAACCCCCTTTTCATTCATAGATATATATACACACACACACACACACACACACATATATATATATATAAAATCTGCCATTCACCTTTCGCACTCTTTTCTTGATTTTCTTGCAAATGCAACCAAATTTATTTAAAAATTTTTCCAATTATATGTCACAATGAAATCTGGCTAATATCCATCTTAAGCTCCGAAGCAAGAAAATAGGTAAAACATGCTTATAATGTTTTATCTTCCTAGGCTGTTGGCCGCTGGTATGGTCACAGCCGACTAAATACAGAAAACGATGAATGGAGCGGTGCAATTATGGACGCGTCTGAAGAAAATGGAGAGCTCTTCGCCAATATTACCCACCTGTATGTGATTACTACTTTGACACATTTTAATATCTTTTCCCAGGATTGAATTCGCTATAACTCTTTAAGATATAATTACAGGTTATCATATATAAAAGCTAAAGTACTATTGATATCGCAGAAACTCCGTTTAGATAACCATCAATTTATTTACCATGATCATGATTTAATTTGCTTTTGAATTAAACAAACGAATTAAAATTATAATGTTGGCCCAATTTGTGCCAATATCTCATCCTTATATAAGCATTTACTGAAATAAATTTGAAATATGAATTTTATCAAATGTTTACGGAAGAAAGATCTGCAATTGAACTAACTTTTATTTATCTTTTTGAACGTGAACAAATGCAGTTTCTACTATTAAATATTGCATGAAAACTACTACTAAAGTAATGTTTTACCTCTAAATAGGAAACATTACATTTCTTTGATGCATATATAATTTATATACAAAAGAGGGTTGTAATGTATGGTTATTTTTTCAGACTTCCGAATGGAGAGTGTGGCGATGTCGTTACATACAAACATGAAATATATCCAGCTGACAAGAAAGGGCATAAGATTTACATGCATGATGAATACCGTGAGTAGCCCGGATAGGATATTTTTCATGTTTATTGTATTACCACAGATTAGTCAGTTCTAGCAGATTTCAAAATGTTGATTGCTTGCATGTATGTCCTAGAAAACAAGAACCAATAATGTACCCTGGAGAAGCCAAATAATGGACGCACTAGGCTAGATAGGAATACAATGACCAATTGACCTAACCATAAACTAAACGTGACCTTAAAACCGTACATTCATTAAATGAATAATTATGGACAGAGCAGTGGCAGTTAGGTAATCAATCTTTCAATCACCTGACAGGTGAAAAATTGATATATTTTGAGCGACACCATATGTGTATGGAACTGCAAGAATGTAGTCTCCATTGTTTGGAACGACCATGCGTAGACAATAAAGACCATGATCTTGGTTCCACAGAGTAACTTGAGCTTAAGGGAACCCTGGGAGCAATTAGTAATAAGGCGCTTGTTCTACAGATATTATAAAAAAATATCTTAAGGCCATCAATTATATAAAATTTAATTATTTAGAAGAGATCCAGTGCAAATTTTAGATAACGGCTTGCCCTTCACAGGTTCTATTGTACGGTACGTAATAATTAACACTAATATTCTAAAGTTCCGGGGAAGCGCTTATTGAAGACTTTGATTAAAGTCAACCTCTACCTTTAACTCCTCAGAAGCATTACGTGGCAAAAAACCCATAATACAGTGATAAAAAATGTGGCACAATGTATTACAAGTACCTCTTATTTTTCATTTTATAAATTCCTCCGGAGTTAGAAATTCGTTATCTGAGTTTTGCTCTGCAGGTGGAAAAATGTACATTGCCGCGGGGTCCTACACAGGAGTTGGGATTAGGTACATGTGTCCTGTCACTGGCCTGAATGATGGAAAATGTGAAAATCCCTTTGTGGATGTATGGAGCAGAAATCCAACACTTTCAGCATCCGATGAATCTCTAATCAGTAAACATATGGAAAGTCTCTGTCTGCCGGAAGTAACATACAACTTCAAAACAGTTGGGTTTGGAAGTAAGTTTAATTTGTATCAGTTATGAGAAAATATATGTTTCATTCCCTTATACAGTTAAAACTTTGTAGGTAATTTCAGTTTAAATAATAGAATACAATAAAATACAATAAACGATTGTCAAGAAGCCCTCTTATAAACGTCTTGATATATGCGTCTTCAGTTCATAGAAATATTGTTGTAGGTCCATGTACGCTGTATACAGATACGTATGATGTTTAATACATCGATCGATAATTATTCTTACGATTGCAGATTGCCTTCAAGAAGAACCAATCCGTGAGTTTTTTTTTTTGTTTTTTGGTTGATTTTTGCATTTGAATCAAACTGTTATACCTGTTATTTAATATTTAATCAAATGGATTTATTAGGACAAAATACCATGTCAATTTTTTAAGATAATATCAAGTACCGTGCATCTGAAACTAACGAAATGAATAATTGTATAGCGACTACATACTGATTATATCAATTAATCGTAAGACGGATTTAACACAATAAAACTAAGCTATCTGAGTTACAGGAAATACATTAGTATCACTAAAAAATATATACAAACAATTCTATATTATATTCCTAATTACCTCAAGAGATTTTGTCAAATACTAGCATATGCTATATATATAAATTTTAAATATACTACTTGCCTCTTTACGTTTTTTCTGTATTATTATTTGTGTTAATGGCAAATAATTTCAGAACAAACCTGTGATCCAAAATACATCCCATACTTCAATCGGTTCGAACCGCTGAAGGCAAGTTATATTTTTTATAATGATTATCAGTAACAAATTCATAAAGTGCGATAAGTGAAAAAAACTCACTACAGTGAATGTTGTAAATGTTGAGTCTTTTCTGCATTACGGCATTTTGCATTGCCGCCGTTTTAATGAGAATAAGGCAAGTATTAATATTAATTATAAGTCGTAAAAAATCTTGCCTAAAGCACCTCATGTCTCTCGTTACTAAATCCTTTTACATAAATTTCACTGCACATTTTCGTATCAGCCTAACATTTGGATATCATCAATCCAGCACTTATGCATAATGTTTATCTGTAGAACTGTTTTACTCCGACTTTCAATCTTAACTACCATTTAAGGGACAGAAATATTTTCATACTAACTGCTCCCTTAAATGAAGGAAAAACTGACGGACAATTAAATGTGTTGTGGGAGGCAAGTGGTTCGCTCACGTTTGGTTTCAGTACCTAAACAGGGAAGACTTATAGGGATTGATGCGTTAACTTTTACACGTATAATTGCGGGAATATGTTTTGTGGTTTCATTTTCTTAGGTTCCCAAAGTGCAAAACCATATATCACGAACCCCTGTCCGTGTTTGCGCTAAATCTCAAATATGACTGATTCTCAGAAAATGAACCTTTGGGTACGATATTAGTAAAGATGCCCGATTTGCACTTGATAATCATGTTTGACCTTGACCTAAAGTTCAAGGCCGCGCACGCAATACCATATCCCGCATTATCGCCCAATAGCGGTGTCGGGGAAAGGGCATCCAGTTATCGCTTGGCGATTGGAAACATCTTATATGTAATGAAAAACGTGATATGTTCCTGTTATAACCATATATGTTCATTTGGCTTCAGAATAAGGACGCGTTCATACGGTTCTATACAATGCCAAGTAAACTGCATTTCCCTGTCTTAATCTTACACTATTAAGTATCTCCCAGAAATCCTACCTTTCATTCGATTATATGTTTAAACCATAACTGAAAGTTTATAAAATAACCATTATCAGCTGCTTGTGTATCATCAAGAAACACTGGAATGACCTCGGATCACAAAACCTCAGGTATAATGCCATTATAATTACCATGATGTAAGAACGTGTCCATAAATGTCTCCTTTTTCCTTTATGTCATGAACCTACACAGTGACTACTATTCACATACATGCTCAAACAGTACTGCCACTTTTTTTTTAAATAACATACTTTTTTCTCAGGCAAGATTTATATTTTTACCTTTTTTATTCTTTTCAGAGGTTGATACTTTTATACTTTGTATTTCTTTAAGCACCATCTTTATGATCTGGGTAAAGGCTACTTCCCTGAACAAATGCAGCGCAGTAGGCATGTTCTGTCAATAATTTATAACAGAAAAATTTTATTGGCGATGTGATTGTTTCAGCGATCTTGCCGATGTATTACAAAATTACTGGATTTACGGAATGCAGGTATATATCTCATGCTGTAAAATAGTACAAACATGCCTTGTTTTCGGATAATGATATACTTTGTGATCGTGGCAGCACCATCAAATCATCTTTTAATGTGTTATTCTATGTTTGTCCCAAGTAACAGTAGTGTTACGATAAATATGAAATACAAACCGACCAATGCACTTTTCGAGATAAAATTTATCAGCCCATTTGGTTGTTTTGTAAGACTAGTTTGCAACGTTTCTCTCGTTGTTTGAATATGTTTTGCAGTCTATGGGACAGTGGCATTTAATGGCATGGTATTTCACTGAAGAACGTGGCCCGGATGAAGAAGATATGTTAGGCCTAACTGCTCATGTAGAGCGAAAAGGGTGACGTCAGCCATGTCAAATATGACTATGCGTAAGTAAAACTAAAATGTTACTATAATTAAACTTAGTTTATAGTTTAAAAATTAATAAATAATTTCAAAATGGAAAAAATAGCATGATTTCAACATGCGGAACAGCATGTGAGTATTGTTCTATTAAACAAGTTTAAGGACGTTAACATTATAAAAAGCAATATTTATTCATTTTGATACCCGAATGAATTGTTTCACTGATCAGATATTACAAATTATAATTAGTCATATTTCATCGCATACACCTATTTACATTGTTTCTTCTTCAGAAATTCCGGCGGTTGTTATAAATTGCCACCAGCGACCGTCACAACAACAGCAGTGAACGGAAAGATTATACAATATGGAACTTACAATAACGGTACCTTTGAAACATATCTCTCTCTCGCTGGGTAGTATAGGTAATTTAAAAAGCTGCAGGTAGATCAAACAAGCTCAAATATTAGATTCATATAGTGTGCAGCTGAGAAGAGTCTTACATTGACACATTGACACATTTAGTTCTCAGCGATATCTTGAACCATCCGTTGATATCATTCAATTGTTGCTGACAAATATATTATCTCAACTATAATATATATATATATATATATATATATATATATTATTGACATCTCACCACTAAGAACACTTGCAGTACCATCCAAAGTGGTCGTGTTAGTAAGTTAGTTCCAAACTAAGTGGTCTCCTAGAGGATACTCGTCAGAGGGGTGGTCGACAGGCGAGATTTGACTAAATATGCAAATGACCCATTCTAAGTCTTAACGTTATATGTGTCAGATGTAATCATAGTCCGCATGCCAAAGGATGCTTCAACATTTGCCGATAACGTTTAAGTCATTTTGTTTATTTGGGACAAATACCTGTCAGTGCCTCGGAAAGGTAATATGACAATTATGAAAAAAGAACCAGCACCATACCTTTAAAGAATTAAAGAAGAATTATTTTACTATCTGGACCTCCACGCAAAATGTCTATAGGTTCTAATGTATACGTTGCATAATTTGAATCGAGTTTTTCATTTTCAACTGCCGAAAAATGCTCTGTCGTTATAATTTACTGAGCAATAGTGTTAACATTTGATAAGTTTTAAATTAACATATTAGACGATTAGACTACAGGAATATAAAGTACGATAACAAAATCCACATACGCATATATAATAATATGATGATTTTATATGATGATTCATTTATCGTCATGATAATCCATTTTTCATTTATGAAAGTCTTCTGTATTTCATTCCTGCATTATTTTGCACTAGGTACTACCGGCTTCGTCGTTGAAACAGACTACACGAGTTACGTGATTATGTGGTTCTGCCTGGATCCTCTGAAGGACACATGCCACAACCCGACCGTCCAGGTCTGGACCAGAACGCCGATTATGTCACCAGTCACACTGACAAAAGCAAAACGGGCATTGAAGTATCTCTGCGGTCCAACAACTGAATACTTGTTCCCGCCTGCCATCTATCACGGTGACTATATTGACATAACAACTACAAGCTTTCCCTTTATCAATAAAATTCTATCTGCCAAATGAACCAACTTCTATCTTTACACCAAGGGAGGTACTAGGGAGATCTTGCAACCAAACATTGTGTCACTTTAACTTATTTTTAATTGGCCAAAACACGATTTTTGTTCACCCTGAACAGACTCTTCTTACTCTTCAAGGTTTTCACAAAAACACTAAATTTGCTGATAATTTTTATAAAGAATTCGTCTCGTCTACACCTATTTGGCTATCAGCATTATAAGTTTGAGTATACTAAGCTAATGTAATTTGAGCTGTGGGGTCGTTGATAGCAATATATAGGTACATTACAAATGTGCATGTAGCCAAGGTGAACTGTTTTTCCTCACATCCGAATCAAATGAGTATATGTATTCAAATGAATTATTGACATCGTTATAACACTTTTAACATTGCATATGGTAAACCCTGACTTAGGTCATCGTGACCTACATTTATGTCCTATGACATTTAGTTTTACGTCGGATTGCGTCATGACCATTGGCCACTTGTTAACAAAAAAAAAAAAAAATAACCCACAATTTCAACATATTCAAACAAATGACTTGAATAATTGTACGTTTGTTTTAGTATGCAAGACTGTATTTTGAGCATTAATATATCACTTATTTCCTTTCAGAGTGCCCTGAGCATAAGAAGGAAGGTTAGTGGATTGATTTGTAAACAGACTTTTCAGGAAAATTTATATATTTTACTATGATATATGTCATTGTTTCATCTCTAATATTGTGTATACTACATAAAAGTCAAGGATAATGAGGTTTAAATCGTAATATGAACTGCCATTCAAATGACTCAATCAAGGTTATATTTGTGCATGTGTGTGCTTCTTTTCAAATAATTACACGGATCCATGAATATGAAGTTATGTGATGAGATAAAATTTCCCTTTAATATAGTGCCGAAATGCAAATGTCCAAAACCCCTCCGGATACATCAGGGGGTAAGTATCTGACATTATTTACGATGTTTGCTCATAATATTCCATAATACAATAATAGAGGAAAGCTATAAATGTAAATACAGTAAAACCTGTGAAATAAGACAACCCGTGGGACCGGCCAAACATGGTCTTAATTCATAGATGGTCTTATGAGACAGGTCGGTGTTAACCAATGTGAATGTTATGTATTTGCTTGACTCAAGGGTGGTGTTAATAGCAAGGGGTCTTACCAGACAGGTGGTCTTTCAGACAGGTTCTACTGTACAACATTTTTGCATATCGTCTACTGATTGACTGTTTTAACATGTACTAAGATTTGTAATATAAATTTAATGAAGATATAAATGGATTGAAGCTTTAACTCTTACAATTTAGTATCATATGTAATAATAAATCATAATAATGTATTATAATCTTGATAATTCCCCAGGAGCGGCGAAGTACGCATCGGTGTTGTTGGCTGTTTGTATCCTGAGCACTTTCTTCTGGATCTAGTCTGAGTGGAATAGAACTTTTAACATGGATCAAGCCTTGTCTGAACCATTACAGAAACGTTTACAAGTTCAGTTGTTAATGACACTAATTATCACTGTCCTACTACAATCACCATTAACACGACTTTGTCCCATTACAATTACAATTACGGCAACCAATTTTCATAATATCTAATTTTTTTAACGAAGACAAATTATTCAGGGGAAAATATTGGGCCGATTCGGGATTCGAACCAATGTCGATGGCGCACAAGTCCGGTGTACCAACCGCTTTGCTAGAAAAGCATGCTTCACTAGCGAGGCAGTTCGGTCCGCTTTTATATCACCCCGTAACACTACAACACAGATGTGTTATTATGACAATGATAAGCATATTAGAATACTAAGAAAATTAAGGTACGCGAATAATATGGAGTATAATTAATCACAAATATTTAACTTGCCTGGATAGCAAGGCGGTGGAAAAGCATTGATAATGTTTTGAAGAATAAATAACATTGTGAATCTATGTTTGCATTTTTGTCATATTTGCATTCCAGTTATGTTGGCTTTGAAACACTGTGTGCGTAATGAAAGGCAATGCTTGGCTATTTCATACCGATAGTGAGAATGCGCGCTTGATAACATGTTTATTAAACATTTTCTGTCAAGTTTGATGCAATAGTTTGCCTTAAGCGGCGGGTCTTGCGCTGCGATCTTCCATGTAAGAGGCCTTCTTGCCAGTCTAAAATAATGTGTGCAATAGTGTAGATATTCAGACAAGCAGAGTCAATATCCATTTTACTATATTTAATAAATTTTTTTATTTAAATAAAGTAACGTGGCTTGTGTCAAGTTTTCTCACTTAATGCAGAAAATATAACGGGGACACATCAATCAAATAGTTTACACGACTGATTCTGCTGGCGGTTAGGTAAGACTCTTTGCTTTACCATTTGAATTTTATCCCATTCATACCTGATATATTCTTCCACAAAAGACAAGTAAACTACACCAGTAGAACAGGTAGCACTGGCCCGCCCAGAAAATAAAAACAGGTGCTTACATTGATTCGCGATGTGATAGGATGCGATATAGTATAGTGTTACCTTGGTGTAAAGACAAAATAAATATCCCGGTTCCCCGACATCTTAAGAAAACGGCGAGTCTAAACCTGAATTGGGATGTAAACCAAGAGCATGGCAAACCTCACCACATTTACTTTAAAATTGCATCCATGCGATGCCATTTTACCGTGTCAAAGACAAGCGAAGTATACTTAAAAGGTATACTCACGCCGAAGCTTTATGTGAAGACAAATATGGCCATTACATATATCGGCATATTTAAGCTTTGGACGAGGAGTTTTCTTCTAATTATCCTAAATATTATGGCAACTTATATTTTTTTCTGGATTTAGTTTACCCTTTGCATCTAGTCCTAATACAGAAAATTTCTTCCGAGTTTATGTCGCCCATGATATATGCTAGCTGGCTGTAAGGTTTATCATATGGGAACTAGCAGGCGATAGGCTTTGGAAATATATGAGGACAAAAACGCAATGTGGGTTTCATTTTCGTTAATGCCACCGAGCTTTTATGAGCTGTGATATGGCCGGAGAATATGAGGTATGCTCTTATCAAAGGGATCGATTTATCCAGGCACCTTAAGTCACCTTTTCATGCGCATTGCTTGTAGGATGTATGTGTCTTTGGACATTAGCTACTTATTAAAATGAACTGTAAAAATAATTATGTTAAATAATTTGTATAAAGCCCCTCTGGTTAAATGCATTAGCTCGTTTATCTACTACCTCTTGGCAAACAAGGTGCAAGTGTCTCAGTTGACAATCATGAAAACAAAATGATGGCAGATGGTGAACTGCTTATATGCAAAAGATGTGAGTTCCCTAGTAATTGTCGGAAAAAAGTGAAATTCATCTCTTGTCCTTTTCAACTCTCGTCTAATTTGTCACCAGATGTCCTTAGTGGACCGGCAGCCATTTTGTTTGACCCTTTCATGTTTTGAACACGTGGATATAATGAAAACGGATAGCCTTTACTCGCTTAGATCCCTGCCTTTGTTGTATAGAAGGTTCAAGAGGTTATATTTATCTAATACAGGTCAGGTATCGGAATAAGTTTAAAGATTTATTTAAAAGTTTACATAGTAACCCCTAGGCAAAGGTTTACCTTTATATCCAAAGTATGTTTTGTCTAAGCGGTCCGATTAAAAGAATGAAGTATGTTATAAGTTTTCATGTTTCAAAATTTTATTTATAAAATTACCGACGTAATTGTAGTAACACAATTGATATCCGACTGAACAAGTTATAGCACATAGCGTAATCGTTCCTTTATTTCTTGTTTTTTTTATACAACTCTGCGGCCACTGTGTTCATGTAATATTCAGACGGGAGGCTGAAAAAAACATTGTTATATTAGCTCAGCTAACCGTCTGTCCGTCTGTCCTTCTGTCTTTCTGTCCGCCCGTTAACAGGGCACAAATCGTAACCACTGGACCTAGAATCCTCTTACTTGACAACCAGGGAGGTCCATGAAAAGTCTCTTTTGAAACCTGAAATTAGGTCTCTGTTACCGTAATCATCCCAGCTATGGAGCTCAAGAATACCCCAAGAATAATTAAAAGTTTTATACAAAAGTTCCAGTATATGAACAACTAATTCATTGATCACCATGATTCTTTGCATGCCTATTGATCATGGAGTGTTATATTAGTTCCTGCAGACTAGTGGCTCCACCTGGATTTTTGTTAATTTTTTACGCATTGTTTTCTCCATTGTTGAGAACTTTAAAGATGCGGTCGTCCGTTAACAGGGCAAAAATCGTAACGACTGGACCTAGAAACTTCTAACTTGATATTTTGGGAGATCCATTAAAAGTCTCCTTTGAAACTTGAAATTAGGTCTCTGTTACCCATATTCTACGAGCTTTTGGGCTTATAATTACCCACTAGATTAACCGAAAAATTGATACCAAAGCAGGGCACAAATCATATCCATTGGACCTAGAATATTGTAACTTGACGTCCAGAGAGTTCCTCAAAAGTTCACTTCAGAAACCTGGAAATAGGTATCTGTTACCTATATCCTCCTAGCTAACAGGCTCGAAAGTATCCACCAGAATAATTAAAAATTGATACAAAAGCTCCAGTATCTGAACAACTAATGCATTGATCACCATGATTCTTTGTTTGCCTATTGATTATGGAGTGATTTATCAGTTCTTGCAGAATGGTTGCGCAACCTCCGTTTTTTTTCAAATATTTGAGCAATTTTTTCTATATTTTGTAAACCTAAATACGCGGTCGTCTGTTAACAAGGCACAAATCATAACCACTGTACCTAGAATCTTCTAACTTGACATCCAGAGAGGTCTATGAAAAGTTTCCCTTGAAACCTGAAAAAAGATATCTGTTTCCCTAATTCTTCAAGCTATGAGGCTTGTTAGTACCCCCAGAATAATTGAACATTTATTAAAAAAAACTACAGTATCTGAAGAACTAATGCATTTATCATCATGTTTTTTTTGTATGCATATTGAGCATGGAGTGTTTCATCAGTTCCTGCAAGCTGGTGGCGCCACGTGGACTCTTTTTTTTCTCTATTTTTGAAACCTTTAAAGATGCGGTCGTCTGTTAACAGGACCCAAATCATTTCCACTGTACCTTGAATCTTCTTTTTTTTTTGGCATCCTGAGAGTTCCTCAAACGTTCTCCTCAGAAACCTGAAATTAGGTCACTGTGACCTATATTCTCTGGATTACAGGCCATGTTTGAGAAAAATAAGAAATAATGCAAAATACACACAAATTGGCAAATTCCTCAGGAACGGCTGTATGGATTGTCATCAAATTTGGGGTAGTTATGGGTCTTGATGACCCTGAGCTAATATGCATGAACTTGTTAAAAAGGGATGTAGATCAAGGGTATCATACCACGGCAGTTTGAAAGACACGGCCTTCATGTATGCTCACTAAACCCCTATGAATGTCAACTGGTCTAGTACGCTGTTAATGGTAGATGGACCTCAATGTACCGTTGCGGGAAGGGGCCTTTATATATCGGCATTGGCCCGTTATGAAGTGCAACTAATTTAAACAAGGTGACCTGGATACTCACAAGTAGAGTTATACAAGAAGTGTTACTGTACTCGTGCATGCATTACCATAGCATTTGAGTCATTTGCAATGTCACAATGTATGAGCCCATATGTATAACGATTTATGCAATCGCACCTTTTTATTTATTACCTATATACCCACTCTATTACCAATGTACACGGGTCAGACCCCTAAGAAAGCATATCTATATTCTAAACTGTCTTTTTTTTACATGGATTGCACAACTGTTATAACAACTAAGGCATGGCACTTGCACGTGGCCCTGATGGTGAATTCGGTAGTCTTTAGAGCTGGAGCACACTGGAGGACCCAGAAACGACCATCACCCTTTGGCGGGCCACCACAGTAACTACGCCGGGGATCGAACCCGTGGGGCCAGCGGAGGGAACCGAGCGTTTTGTTCCTCGACTGTCCAGTACAGTGATGCATTTATGCATATTAGCAATACATGTGCGATTGGAATTTGCTTCTATACTTGTAAAAAGGGTGGAAATTCAATTTATCCCTTAACATTTGTAAGGGAATATGCGTGACTTATATATGCATATATATTTATATATATATATATATATATATATATAGAGTGAGACAAAGATTCAGTTTGAAGACAGTTTTTTTTTATGATATTGCGGGGCGGGGCGGTCCCTAATTTTTTTTTTTTTTTTTGCAGGGCGGGACGGGTGCGGGTTAAAGACTGAAAAATGCGGGGCGGGTTGCATAAATAATTTTGCGGGTTCTTGCGAGCGAAAATGTTTATCTAAGCAATGCATTTCTTCATGTGTTCCATGTGTTAATAGACTGTAATACATAAATTGCATATCTTTGTTTGAGTTAGTTTGTGTATATGTGAGTGTGTGTATATAACATGCTATATATATATGTGAGAGAGATTAAAAATATTGATGTAATGAACTATATATATAAGAAAGAGAAAAATAGAGAGATAAAAATGTTGATGCAATGAACTATATATATATATGAGAGAGAGAGAGAGAGAGAGAGAGAGAGAGAGAGAGAGAGAGAGACTAAAAATGTTGGTGCAATAAACTATATGAGAGAGAGATGGAAAGAGAAAAAAAAACTAAAAATTTTATGCAATAAACTAAATATGAGAGAGGAAAAGAAAGATAGAGAGACAAAAAAATGTTCTTAGATGTCATGATACAGTATTCATTCTGCTTTTTACAATTATGCATCATCAACACTGTTATGAAATAAAAAAAATATATGGAGATTCAATTGCATCTTTTTTTACTAGTGAGTGCGGACTGAATGCGGGCTGCGGGCTTAATGTGGGCTGAACTATAAGATACAATTGCGGGGCGGGGCGGGTTAAATGCAAAAAGTGTGGGGCGGCCGCTGGCCAAACTTTCTACTTAAGTTGCGGGGCGGGGTAGATCTTCACACCTGTGGAGCGGGGCGATTGCGGGTTGAGCGTTTATTGTGCGGGGCGGGTGCGGGCTGAAACCTCTGGCTCGCGCAGGGCCCTAATGCACACATATGATATTACACTTAAACTTAATGATGGATCATTTTAAAAGGAAATATAATCACCAGGTTTAGAAAGTATATCGTTATATAGTTTTGTTGAAGAGAATACAAACACTATAAATTATGGAAGTCTTGGTATGATAGCCAGTTTGATATCAGGATTTGAAGTCGTATAAGAGGTAACCAGCTGTCACAATTATTAAGCCATAGTTGTTTTTCTTTAGACTTTTTCCATAAGCAGTTTATTATAGACAAAACATCATACCTTTAGATTTTGCCAAACGGCCTACGTATAATTTCTGATCACCACACCAGCCATGTGAACAGTGAGCACGTTGTTATTCACTTAACATTCTCCAGTTAGTCTGCAAAAAGAAAACCGTCTCTAGAATTTCCTAGCTCAAAATAACTCAAGACAGCCCTCGTTCACTCGAGTCTGGGTCTAAATTAGTTGATTCAGACCACGTAAAATCAGACTAATACATGTTCGGGGAGTTTAATATGTCATATATGTGTGCGCAATAATTATACATATCATATATATCCAATCAATACCTTCCTGGAAGAAAAAAAAATTGAAATATATTTTCCAGATGTACAGTACAGTATTATTATGTTTTTGTGACATTTTTGTTTATTCCTTATTTATATATATATATATATATATATATATATATATATATATATATGAATAGCCATGCTGGTTCATTGTTTTTTTATAGATGGAAAGGGTATACAGTATATATATATATATATATATATATATATATATATATATATATATATATATATATATATATATATATACTGTAGTGAACCACATTTCTGTGTATACCCTTTCAATCTACTTGTCTGTGTATGCCCTTTCCATATATATATATATATATATATATATATATATATATATAATCTATCATAGTATATGTATATATAATGTTGATTCTTCCAGCGACTAGTATTTCACTGAACACATATATTTCCAGCCGCAGTAATCCATGAAATCGGTTATCATATTGTCAAATATTACACAAAATGAGTTCGACGGCAATGCAGGTGAACTTTGAGAAATTACGGTATAACTGTTTTGACATTACGACAAAGTATAACCCATGTTGGGCTATCTGCTATGTTTGTGTAGTCCATACAATATGAAATATTATTAGTTCGGGTGTACTTGTGCTTAGCCAAAGTTTAGATGTTATGAGCAACTTTGGTGTGAACACTTCCAGTGATGGATATATCTATGTTATTTCTACAATTTAATGTCTCCCCTCCGCCAGATGGCGTTCCTAATCGAAACGAACCTCTTCCAATTAGACACTTTGGGACGGCCAGGACTACTTGCCCGACCGTCAAAATTGAAATAAAAAATTGTTTCAATTTCAAGGAAATACCTTTTGTTTATATTTCACATGCGCATACTTCTAAAATATTTTTTATTCCGAAGACCAAGTGAAAGGCACCTATGTTAATGTAATTTACCATGAAACAATTCTTATCCAACATACTTGAATGGGCTACCTTTCTTGTGGACTCGCTATGACTGTGCTGTTATATAACTTTCAACTTAAGATGTTTACTATGATTATAAATCCAGTCGAGGAAGCTCTTAAACCCATCATCGTTTAGTAGAGAACTTTCTCTAGCGATAAGTATTGGATATCTTTATAACCTTCACACAATAATAAATATCCAAAGTTATTAAAGATTTTCATTGACCATTGTGGAAGTCATTTTCCCAAATTCGTGTTTAGTTGATGTGTTTTCAATATCACCTAGACTTTTTTTATTATTTATTCATTCATGAACTACATGTATATAAATTTTATGTGAAATGGTAAACAATGGGTTGAATAAGGTTGGGTTTGACCTATTAACGTATACAGGCATTAAGCGGAGGTTTGAGTTTTTGGATTGCTTAGATAGTTCTATATTGATAGTGTGTGTGTGTGTGTGTAACGTACGTAACCGCAACATTGTGATAGATTTAGTTGAGTGCAGTGGCGTTATCTTCAAGGGTGGGGGGGGGGGGGGGGGACTGACAGGGGGAGGAGAGTGGTCAAAATTTAGGACAACTTTTTATAAACATATATATATATATATATATATATATATATATATATATATACCCTTTATTGTCTGTGCGACAAATTTCATTCAGTATAAGTTTAAAAAAATAAGGTTTTATGATTCTCGATATGTTAATTCGAAACCAGAACTAGGTAAATAATATATAGAGTAAACTCAGAAATAGAACCAGAGTCTATAATTTTTATTATTAATATATTTCATTCCGATATATAAATATTATGTTCTGCATATCAAAAGGGAGGATGACATTGACCCCCCCCCCCCCCCCTTTGCTGAAACGTACACTCCCCCCCCCCCCCTGTATTGACGGCCCTTTTTGAGTATAAGTTTTCCGTATCTTGTTATTCCTTACACTGGACTAGGTGTCTGTAAGGGAGTGTGATTTGGACCGTGAAACCAACAATTTCAAAGATCTCTTGTATGGGGGACACTTATGGGTTCTCACCGAACCGTAAACCCTTCAGTGGTCAAGCGAGGAAGACGGGGGCAGGGTTCGAGGCAACTTTTTTTCCCAACAACGAGTTAATGTGCCACGAGAATTTGCTGTGAATACTGATACCAAAACCACTAATATTCGAAATCTTACTTTCATAAGCATTAGTAGTAGACCTCGGGGCCTCAGTCTAATTACATAATCGGTTTTTTTTTTGGAAGCTGCTAATGGCATTTAACGCTCAAGTTTTACTCGGTTATACCTGTTATTAAATGTACAATTTATGTATTCTTTCTAACAAAATAATCAGAGGTTAAAAAAGCGACAACAGTTGAAATAGATTAGGGCTACAAATTTAGGTTAGATATTCTTACGTATTGTCATTTTGGTGCTGAAAGCCATGGAAATGGTGTCAACTGCCTTTTAAAATAAACAGAAGTTCCCGATCACTGAGTATACACTTTCAGCTAACTGTCTGTCTATATGTGTAATTATCTAGGTGTCTCTCTCTTTCTCTTTTGCTGTCTCTTTATATATATATATATATATATATATATTGAGTTACATATAAAAGCGGACCGATCTATATCATTAGTGAAGTTTTATTTTCTAGAAAAGTGGTTCATCAAACATCGGCTTGAACCCGGGATCGGCCCAACCTTTTCCGATCAACATTTTTTTACGTGATATAAAGTGAACTGACTTTTCGGTGTATACCTTTTCATCAATAAACAATGAACCAGTATGGCTAACTATATATATATATATATATATATATATATATATATATATATATATAACTGGATCCGTACCTGGGGGTGAACTCGGTGTAAATATCACTACATGGTCAGTGTACCGTTTTGTTTCATTCACGATGTTCAAGTAGTGTGACTGTCACTCAGCCGTGCCCGGGCAGGGGTCCACCGTTATGTCTCTTTGGTGACCAAGGAAAACGAGAGGAAAACTACTGTGTATACGTCCTCGCCAAAACCGTTGTGGACTGGTGTACAAGATGGACGCAAGGAAGATTATCTTGTTACTTTTGACAGCATGTCTTGCTGGCATTGTCACCAGTCAAGACTGCATGATTAACAAGCAACCGTTCAGGGAGGATAATTCCTTGTCTCGGGTATGGTATATTAAACTATATATCTATATGTTTATTTAGCCATATGTGCTCGGATGTACTTGCAAATAATGCCTTGACACTGAGGCAGAAACTTTTTTAAAGTAAAGGTTTCAATAACAAGGCAAAGATTTAAAATCTACATGCCTAAAGGCAATTAAATTAAGACTAGACTTATTTTAAAGCTTGTGGGTGCAGAGGTATATTTTAGTTTACTATTTTAGACAACGGGATGTAGGGAGAGGAGCCCCCCCCCCCCCTCTGGAAGATGTGGCAAGTCAAGTTTTTGGTGACCTTTTTTATAAACTCCATAAACGCATGAACGCAAACTAGGATTTTGAATTTAAAGAAGGTGCAAAAATATGAATTTAAATTTTAAATTTAAAATAAATTAAATTTAAAAAAGGATGTTAACAAATTAATACAAAGACAGGATTAGCTTTTTGTTAATTCTACAGACAGAATTATTCTCGCATTGGGGTTTTAATATGAAGTTCATTCTAGTGCTGCAATGTTCAAACCTATCTTGAAATGACGATAAAAGACATTATTATTTTGGGAATGTAGATAAAATCAAGCATCGAATCCTATCGAGATCTGCGTGTTGTTTCTACTTGTATCCATAAGAATCTTTAAAAAGTCATTGTAAATACATACTATAATCTTACAGCTAGATAGCATGTTATGTGTCAGAAACCTCACTAAGCATTAGTGTAAATTAAGCTTACAACCTAGTATCATGTTATGTTTCAGTAACTACACTAAGTCAGTGTAAATGTAAGCTTACAACTTAAGATTCTGTAATGTCTCAGTAACCTCACTTAGCATTAGTGTAAACATGAGCTTACAACTAAAAATCATGTTATATCTCAGTATCCTCGATACATCTTACATCTTACTGTCATGTTTTATGTCAGTAATGTCCCAAAAGCAGTAGAGGTAATGGAGGTTTAGAACTTAGTGTCATGGTATGTTTCCGTGACCTCACTTAAATCAAAACCTTATTTTCATGTGTTGTTTTAGAAACCTCGCCGAAAATCAATACAAATACAAGCTTACAGTTTAGAATCATGTTTTATTTTAGTTACCTCACTTAAGATTTACAAAAATAAAATTTATCCAGTTTGAAATTATAAACATGCGTCACCAGCTCTCGTTGGAGTGATAACACCTTTTCTGGTGCAGGGCCAAGAATCAGACCAACAGGACCAACAGCTATCCATGGGGCCTGGACAGCTGAGTGGTAAAACGCTCGGCCTTCTCCGCTGGCGACCCGGGTTCGATCCCCGGTGTAGCTATGAGAGTGGGTTGTAGTGGCCCGTCCAAGGCCGGTGGATTCTCATGGTCCTCTGGTCTCCTCAACCCTACCTACTACCGAGCGCCAACATCCGAGCCATGGAGAGGGTCTCGTATTAGTTATTATAACTAGTTGTACAATCCATGTAAAATAAATCAAATTTATTAATCAAGAGCGGATGTGGAAGGTTAAAAATTTTTAGCCGGGTGCACACTGCGATACCACGCTTTCATTGGTCTGATAACAATTCTCAGCTCCAAGGGCACTTTTGTGGTCAAACCCAGAAAAAAATCGCCATGGAAAGCAGCAATCACATGGGTATTACTGCAGGATATTACCGCTTTGCGAAGAGTGTATCGTTTCAAGGCCGTTGTGTTCGTATTTGATATTTCCCTCAAGTATTGTTACGGCCAATTTTAGATTAACAGAGCCATATAAAACACATCGATACAATTCTACTTGTAAGGTTCTCTACTTTTTTTTACAGGCCATCGGTCGTTGGTATGGTCAAAGGATGATCATGACGTCTCAAGTTTCCTGGAATGGATACGTTTTGGACGTCTATGACGTAAAAGGAGAGATCTTTGCCAATTCAACGCATCTGTAGGTGTCCGGCGCTATATTTCCATGTACCCGCTAATCTTCCCCCATTAGTTTTCTATCGGAAAAAAATCGAATCTTTCCTTTTAAAGAATGGGCTGGTTATCATAATGTACGTACATACGAGCTATACTTATAGGCATTTCCTGATTTCTCCTAAGGAGAAGCTCGAAATTTTCACAAATAACTGGAGGAATAGTTTACATGCAGCTGTTTGAATGCATTGCAAAATTCTGTGACTTTACCAGGTGGCTGTCCGTCTGAAATTATTTCGTATTCATGGAGCAGATATGACGATATTGCGTACCTGGGTCAATAAATTTTGCAGTGCTTTCAACACGGACCATGTGAACTTATCCTCCAGTTCTTTGTGAAAATTAATTATCTTTCTCTTATTAAATAATGTGATTAATAATACTTAAATAAATATATTAGAAATACAGATATTTAAGTTCCAAATATCATTGTGTTTCACGGGTAGTAGAATATGATGATATGTAATCAGTACCTTGTATAATAAGATATTCTTTAGTTATATATTGACAATAACATCTTGAATGAGAGTTATGGGTTTGCCAGAAGTAACATCAGTTCTGCTTATTTAAGCCGTCATGAATATACTATCCCTCTTATTTTGACAAGCATGAATATACTGTTTGTGTAATGCCATCCTGGTCTAAATATATTGATTAATAAATATTTGTGAAATGTATAAATACGTGTAATTGATTTTATTCAAGAATACGAATCAATACAAAAAAAAATCTTAAACACCGTAGTAAAGAATTATAAATATTAATAAATGATATAAAAGAGGCGTATGATTTAACGTAATTATTATTGGATCATAAATTTCAAGACTCGAGAGTATAACTGCTGCAGACATAAGACTCAGTGTGAGCTTTCTGCTCTAAAACAGTTGATTGTAATGGTATTGCTGTAATTTATCAAAAATTGTTCTTCCTTGTTTTTAAGATTGGTTTGGCTTCTAATGAAAATATCTATTTTTTGCAAGACTTCCATCGGGACAGTGTGCCGAAACTACAACGTATTCCGTTGAATCATTTCCTGCAGACAAGAAAGGACACAAACTGTTCAAGGGAGACGTACTTGGTAAGTAGTTTTACAATCACTTCATTTTTTCTTTCTTTTAATGAATCAACGTTTTAAATATACAGGCTTCTGTGGCTTGGTAAAGCCCAGGACTCAAAACTCGGAAATCGTGAATGCGAATCTCAGTAAAGGTGGTGATATTTTTCACGATCAGCCCCTGCCAAGGGTGAGCATTCTGCAGGCTTAATTGGAAGACCTTGCCCAGGAGCCATGGTTCACTCACAAAAATATTGTGTTTTCGGGGGTTCCTCGTTGGGATAGATCCTTCAATGGGGATGATTATACACCCAGGGCCCGCAGGTGCAGTAGTCATTGGGCCTCGTTAACACTTAGATATATAATGAGAGGAAGCGTATGATACTGCATTGTCACGTATTCCGAAACCGAATGGGATTGCAGACGTACATATATTTAGTTAAGCAAACATCAAGAAAATGAAGGCGGTTACGTCGGACAAAAACAAAAATTAAACAAGTGTTTTATACATTAGATTAAAGGAAAGAAACTAAACCGATTTAGTAACATGTACCTTATTCTTCCCCGTAACCCACATTTTAATCGACTATTATTCATCTGAGCTATAGCATGTGGTCCATTGTCCTTCAGTCCGACCCTGTGTGCCTTCGACTGGCACGTTTTGAGAGCTTTAGATCTACGAAACAAAATGAAATAAACAGTTAGATATCCCCAAGTTCTTCTACCAAACCAAAATGTGGGTAATTATGACCTCAATTTCCAATTGAAAACCTATTGTTACATTTCAGGAGTGTCTTTTTCAAAACACCCCTTGTTTTTTTGTATATTTACCATAAATATATCTTTATATATTTCATATGTATGTGCTAGAAAATTATCTCAATTTTCGTAATTTAGAACATCAGGTACCTTAACTATCAAAGAAATATATTTTCTCCCTTAATATGGTGCACTTTAAGTAAGATTTTTTTCAAGTATATCACACCATTTTGATCAAGATTTAATTGTATGACAGAAGTTACAAAATGTTATTTGCATTAATAAAAAAACCTGATTTTTTCACCAACTTTGACCTTGGCACATTTTATTCATGTAAGCACTGTTGTGTTAATTTTCACAACATATACACGTAAGGATTTAATCTTTTAAGATCTGGAATTTACAATAAAAGCTTCATTATTTTTTCAGAAATGTGAAAGCCACGTATATAATCATATATATATATATATATATATATATATATATATATATATATATATATATATATATATATATATATATATATATTGCAGATATATAAAATTTATAAACTTGAACACAATTTAATATAGTGCAAACGTTGGTTCTTTATTTTTTCTGTTTGTGTCAGCAGAATGGGAAATAAAGTGATCAGTTTTGTTTGTCTACTTGTCCATCTCCTTATACTATCTGTCCAATTTTAAAGGTGCCCATTCGCCTACCTTTTAGGCAAGGTAAAAAAAGAATTTATGTGATTTCTGGCTTCCTCTGTGTATATGAAAGCTCTAAGGGTAATTTTGTTTTTGAAAAGTCCTTGTAAGGCCTTTGTGAAGGACGTATGAACATGTTTATCAACAATATGTTTGTAAACACAGCCATGACTCAAGTCGCGATGCAAGCCACATCATGGAATGCATTGCATTGACTACCATTATACTTCATTCATATTGTGATGAACAGCCCATTAGGCTGAGGATGATGAATTAACACAACAGAACACATGTGAACCCACAACCCGAACTGAAGCCCCGTATCTATGGTAACGATTCATTTTCTGGATCGTGTATGCGATGGCATCCAGGCATCATACATATTTATTCTTATTTTTTTTTTCTTAAAGCAGCGTGTTTATTACATGTGGCCAAGAATTTTTTTTTCATTATATCCATACATTCTAGGCTAAACCGCTATCTAGCCTGAAAGCACGGGGTTAAAAAAAAATCCTTGAGGATCGCACACTTATAAAATTCGTTTCGCTGTTTAGATCCTCTATCTTCCAATTGTAATGGTCAACCAAGGAATAACGCCAGATGATAAGTGTATACTGGACGTACTTGTCAATATTGAATCAGTCACACAGGATGTTGTTTCATCACCCGATTTGGTGAGAAACTAAATTGGTGAAGGTTGTAAAGGAACCCCCTACTTTTGACTAGGCATAGTTGGAAAATGTTGGACGTAAGAGAGAAAGAGATATTTCTATCTTGAAAATTCCTTTCGGTATCGACTGATTTGTTTTACAGATGTAACAGACTTTTATCTTTATGTTTATTTATCACTACAATTGTTTGTTTACCAAAAGGGACAGTTTCGGAGTTAACATGTTATGTTTTTCTGTAATTTCTTTTTCACTATTTTGGGCTGAATAAGGAAACGTTTCCCCCTCCGCACCCGCCCCCGTCGAGGCACGTGAGCGGCCATGAGGTTGATGTGCCGGGCGGGTGGGGGGGGGGGGTGGGGTGTTCAGGTCAACCGAATCGATCCATGCACATTGTGCTACGCTGGTGCATATACCAAATGCCCCTGAGTGTACTTGCAGAGTTCACTTTTGTATATGCTTATAAAGTATGACGCCCCGTCATTCCATCTCAAAATAATGAATATTCATGGAGCTCGAGGTCACACCTGAGTCAAGGCTGGGTCTACCCTAGAACGAAAACGTTAATTCTTATTTGCAAATATTGCAATGGCTAGCTCATCCAAGGGGACTGATGACGCACTGCTTATTATAAAAAAATAGAAAGGATCTGTAATTCTCTAAACAGTTCATTATTACATGTAAAATAAGAGTAAATATACACCAGCGGGGTATTGATTTTTGAATCCCGCTTCATCTTTGTTTATTTAAATACTAGATGATAAATCCGGTGTACCGGCCCTATTACCGAGGCTGGAGAGATATATTAACTGAGATGTTGAATGTCGGCTAATTTTTTTTTTCTAGAAAATTAACAGAAAATAAAAGTTTTCAGTGGGCAACTATCTTAATAAGATATGTATAAATATTTTTTACATGTATTTTGTGGCGCTGTTCTCGTGGCAAGAAATTCATACCCCGGTATGTTTACCTTAAAGACCTGGTCAGTGATGATGTTTACATGGCGAACCGGAATGAGACGCGGGGGCATTCAGGTTTTCGTTGATATCTGATTGGATTCCATCGATGGACATATAAAGATTTGGTTGATGTCAGGAACACATGAAACATTTATTAAATGTACTTTGCAAGGTAACTGTTCTTGAAGAAAGAAACAGAAATATGCATACCTCGTGAGAAGCAGAGGCGGACCCGATGGGACTCAAGGCAGAGGGTCCGTATCCCATTTTCAGCCACCGCAACTTTTTTTTCTTCAGACAAATATTGAGGAGTGAAACCCCGCCCCCACTCCACCCAAACCCACTGCTGTTCTTGAAACTGGGACCTTGAATTAGGTTTTGTCATTACTCCTCCTGGGTTGAACTCTCCATTTCATGAAGCGAGAAACATGTGTTTTTCTATTTTACTGACCATGCACGTGGGTGAGAGCCTCGTTCAAATGTAAGGCCAGACATGTTCAAATCCTCACTGAAAGCAAGCGTTAATCATATGAATAATAGTCCTTAAAAGTGTTTTAGGTTGAGTGTCCACGATGCAAGCCTTCCGGTCATTGCCGAAGGCAATTTGGCTGTGCTTGGTCTATCCTGCGTGCAAGTCAGTAAAAACGGAAAAATCACTCAAAATTATATGTAGAAAAAATTATTTATTCTCATATCGCCTATGTCACCGCGGGGATAATAATCTTTAAAATGATGTATGGCACAGTATTGTACACAACGCGGTTTTAGATAACATTGCGAACAAACGTGAACCGAATTCCTTTTATGAGTATAAGATTTACACTTTTTATTGACCAGCTCTCAGAAAACATAAATGACAGTTCACATTTCAGAGGTTAAAGTTGTTATTGTTGTTATTTTATTTATAAAATAACCATTTATCTTTCTCTAAAGCATATGGACGTTAATGAGATGTTTGCGATCCATTTCAGTATGCCTATTAAGTAAAAAGATTGTTGTCTTTTCCGTGAAAATTATGTGTAGTTCATTTCTCTAAACGCTATAAATGAAAGATATGAGAGACTTTTGAATATTCCATATGTTGTATTAATTCTTAAATTTATACGGTAATTAATATTCTGCTTTGACCGTTTGGGCTGTGCATGTAACAAGATCAATGTTTACTTGACCACCAGACGACGATATATTTATCTTTATCTACCTTGATTTTCCCATAAATATATGAAAAAAAACGATTCAATTTGTATTTTCCCAAGGGTGATCACCAAACATTCCGTAATTAGTTTCGATTAAATAGGTTCTGCATCAAAGTGAGACTCAACCAATATTAATATATATGACAACCTGTAGCTAATATGAAACTTATATATGCTTTGTGAAGGTTCCCATTGGAGGATGTTGTCTCTGACTCCTGACTCGTTTTCGGGGTTTTTCTTTTGCAGGTAGGATAACCTACGTCGTTAAAGGAGGCACCTTGGATGTGGCAGTTCTATACTTTTGTCCTGCCGATGGCATTAAGGACGGTAAATGTGAAAATCCCCAGATTGATGTTTTGAGTCGGAAGCCAACACTTTCCGAAAAGGACGAAACTCGTGTTGCTGGTGTAATAGAAAGTCTGTGTCTGCCGGAACAAACATTCATCCACAAAGCAGTCGCCTTTGGAAGTAAGTTTTACATTTGTCTCTTTATATTTCGATTGGCCGTCAATTGCTCTTTGGGGTTGGAAGCACCAGATAACTTTAACTCTTTTGTTTTGGAAGCAGAAGATATCTTAATATATTTGGGTCTGGAAGCAGTTAATATTTGCACTCCTAAAGGTTTCGAAGCAGAAGATATTTGTACTTCCATGGTTTTGGAAGCAGAGGATATCTTTACGTCTTTGGGTTCGGACCTCGTTAATTGGTGGCCGGAAGCAGACCGCCTATAGACCACTCTGTAGAATCTCCATGGTCTTAAAATATTCAGGACCTCTAGATTAATGAAAGCTCCTTGATTACACAGGAGGCATACACTCTAATATATTGCCCTTCATCAGTATACTATAGATACTGATACACAGTGCTATAAACCGAGAGTATCCCGTAACCACTGTTAACGGGTTTCAATTTTTCCTGATCTGTATTTTCAATGCTCTTAATATAACATTTAAGATTGATAACATATAATATATATATATATATATATATATATATATATATATATATATATATATATATATAACATTTTAAGGCCATTGATGGTCTTCTTGTATTTCTTTTATTCTTCCATGAAATATTTATGTAAACTGATGTTCCTTTTACTGTTATTGATGTTTTGTGTCTAATATATAATTGTTTTCACAATTGTAGATTGTCATGCGGAAGAACCGAACCGTAAGTTAAATTAAACTCCAAGTCAAGGCTAAGGTATATTCTACTTTGACATTAATAATCATTGATGTTGATATTGCGGTAATTTTTGGAGTCATGATTTTTTAAATATTTTTTATAAATTAAATATTCGAATAGAGCTATAATGATAAAAACTTTACTGAAATAACGGTGAAGACTTAATTGTAGAGGAGCAGTTTTAATTTGTTTTAGATTTTGAAGTCAAATTATTAACCCGATTGCATATCACATAACATCTTCTATAGTATGCCTTTACCATAGATGATAAGTGGGATGCTCAATAATTTCAGAAAAAGTTTGTGAAACAAGATTTATTCCATACTTCAATCGATTTGAACCTCTCAAGGTAAACATTTCTTTGTTTTGTTTAATAGTCTGCTGACTTATTTTTTATTCTTAGAATCCTTATTTCATATACTTTATTATCTCTCATATATCTGATCTATCCTGTTCCACTACACTATTTTACCATTTTTAAATTCACTTGAGAGATGTAATGTGCCTTTGAACATAATGACGGAAAAGTGTGGTTTAAGAACCGAGGTGCTTAGGAAATAATTATCATTCCCATTACGGTCTGGTTGACATATCTATTACATGATCCATGTTTTCTGTCAATGTACCGGGTCTGATCATACGGAATCTTCTATACGTAATTCTTACGTTTAATCAATATGAAGGGGATGTTAGTATATATCATCTACTGTTTGGCAAGGGAAGGGCGGGGGGATGGTCAATGTAATCATCCGCTCCCACTATTAAGGGAATAATATTTGCAATTGAAATGTTTATTTAATAGAATTATAGACTTGAGTTTCATTTATGAGTTTACTATGAAATAAAAACGTTTACGGGAAACATAGCACTATATATTCTAAAACGTATACTTAATTGTAATATATTTGAAATGTGATTTGGTATATATTTATATATATATATATATATATATATATATATATATATATATATATTTGTAACGTTTCATCCAGACTCCCAACTTTTGTTAATATTCACCTGTTTATAACACGTCGGGACGGGAAAACAGTCCAAAGACATACAACAAGGACATCTAGTTGCAAGTCTGACGAACTAGATCGCAACTAGTGAGCTTTCGATTTAATCACTAATGGAACAAACAGGAATACCAAATGTTCATTTATAAAAAGTAAATCTGAAATCATGCAAATTCTGAAAAAAAGTAAGTGATTGGCTTTAAAATTGTTGAAAAGAACAAAAATCAGCACACGTGCTGTCAGCTTCACAAGGTCAGTTCTATTCCGGGGCGGCATGCCACAGGTCACAGTGGGGTCACACGCGCTATGTGTTAATTGTCGATTCCATTCTACGGTGATGAACCACAGGCGAGCCTGATGTTATCCCACTATTTCCTAAAAATGTGTAATCTTTCAGAGATATTAATCTTGAATGTCGTATCCTAAAGCGAAGGTCGGCGGCCCTTTAATCGAAAGACAACGTGCTTTTAATTATTATAATTTTTCATTATTACAACGTGGTTTAATTATTATACTGGTTACTGTTGTTTCACAAAAGGCAATGGGACTCTGGTAGCGATGGTTGGCGGCCCTGTATTCGAATAATAACATGCGCTTCCGGTTAATAAGTATACATATTTATGATCTGATTTTTTTTTTGTTTCACAAAAGGCAATGGGACTTTGGTACTTAATTGCCTGGAATTTCCCAGAAGGAAAAGGTCCTGATGCCGATGACATTATGGGTGTTACCGCTGATCTTAAGAGGAAAGGCCAAACAACTGAAGGCACCAACTATTATGCGTAAGTTTGGCTCTTATTTGACTTTGGATTTGTAATTTTTATTTGCTCAGCTGATTGTTAGTCATCTTAGCTGTAGGGATCACCCGTTGTCCGTCATCCGTCCGGCCGTTAACAGGGCAGAAATCGGAACCGTTAGACCTAGAAACTTGTTACTGTACAGCCAGGGGGCAAATTTCTATGGAAAACCAGAAATTAGGTCATGGTGACTTTTAGTCTGCAGCTTATTGCCCAAATCATTATTTTGAGTATCCTGACAGTCAGACGGCGCACATATCGTATCCATTAGACCTAGAATCATGTTATGTTATTCTTTGAGGTCCTGAAAAATTTTCTTGGAAAATTAGTATTAGGTCATTCTGACAAGATGTTTTATGTGCACTATAAATGTCACATAGGCACAACTCATGTCTTTAAGACCCGGCATTTTCATACGCAACATCCCGGGATGTTCCTGTCAAAAATATTTGAAAATATTAAATAAGGTCATAGTGACCTATATTCTTCGAGCTACGGACCATAAACTTGATTTTGGACACCCATACAGACAGGATACACATTGAATGCATTACCTTGGAATCTTCCAATATATCATCCAGGGAAGTCTTGGGCTAATCTCCTTAGAAACCTGAAATTAGGTCATAGTGATCTATACTCTACGAGCTACCGGCAGACAACATGATTCTTAGCACCTTGACAGTCACAGGGGGCAAAAAAATCTTTACGGTTGAACTTACATAGAACATTCTGTTGTAAAATCCCTGGAAGTTCTTGACATGTCTATTTTCGATCTTGAAACAAGGTCACTATGACATATATTCTGTTAGTTTTGGGAAAATTAACATCATAATAATACTGGGAAAGTCACTTGGACACAAATCATAACATTTGGACCTAGAACCATCTAACTAAAAAATCAAGGTTTTGAGCAAATCTTCAACATTTGGGATTAGCTCATGATGTTCTGTATTCTGTGTGTTACGGGCGAAAAACCTACTTAGGAGAATCAGAAAGTGACATGGCCAGGACCTTAAATGTTGGATCCAAAAACGTGATCGTAATGTCTCCTTGGACAAACAAAATAAGGGCACTGTGACTATATTTAATGTGATGGTACATGATTTTAGCACACTGTTGGTCAGACGGGCACATTTATCATCAGATAAATAAGATAGACACAAACCTTAGCAGTTAGACATAGAACTAAGCATCTAAGGAGCTCATTGATTTCCGATTACTGACACATGCCTTTGTGAATACGAAGTTAGATTATGGAAATGGCTTACTTCTAGGGTATTCCGTCTTCATTAATTCAGAGGCTTCACTGTGTTCAGAACAGCGCAGCCCGTCTACTAAGTGGATGTGACAAGTATAATCACATTACACCTGCTTTGCGTGAGCTACTGTGGCTCCCTGTGAGTCAGCGTATTGAATTTAAGGTGGCAATATTACTCTTCAATGCAAATCATCGCACAGCCTCGGTCTACTTACAAAATCTAATTTATTCATACACACCGATACCTCAGGTCAGCCGATCAGGACATACCGTTTGTACCACGTACAAATTCTTCCATCGTTACTCATGTAGCACTCTGTATAGTTATTTCTAAAAATTTGCATTTCTATTATATTTGAGGAATTTTACAAGACTTTAGCACATCATTTTTAATAAGTGATATTAAATATTAAAATTACAGTCTATTTTTATGGCAAAATTGCATTTTCATTTGGTATGGTACCCTAGCAACAAAGTGTGCGTCTTATCTCGCTTTTGCACATTCATAACCGTCTTGCAGAAGTATTGGCAGGAAGGTTTCTGCATGCCCAATGGGCAACAGCCGTGTGCTGTTTCCAATCAAAATGATCAAAATCTATATAAACACATGGCGGTCCACTTGCAAATTATTCAACACTAATGGACAACACTAATGGACAACTAACTTATAAACGTTTCTCAATTGATTCTAGAGAATCTTTTCCTGTAGAACCCTTTTCTGCTTTGGTCAGTTTTGTTTCGTGTATCTAATGTCTAATAAAATAATTTTCATATTTTATAAAGTACAAAATATATTTCTTATGAAGGTAATGAATATTTTGGCCGTCAGCAGGGAAATAATGTACATATATGTAAATATTCATTTAGTATCAAATATAACATCGGTGTAATTGAAAGACAAGAAAAATACTGATCCTTTTACTGACTTTGCTTTATTATGCATTCTTTATTCAAAGAGAATATAGAAAAGTTTGGCAGTGACGATTATCGAATTGTTCTGGGGTTTTGCCCTCCCTATAATGTAGAGTGCAAGACTCCCATACTTTCATCGGAAAGTCAAGTACTGTTGTAGTCGTAAACCCGGTCCTCTTTTCTCCGATGTGAACAATGTGAATTCTATACAAATACCTCTTTAACGGAATCTAAGGAATAATGTATGGAAAATTAGCCTTCTGATAATCTGTATCAAATCCATACCTTGTCCACTAACAAACTTTTTCATCTTTAAGAAATTCCTTCTTTCCAAAAAATTTTATTTGAAGATATTTTGCTTTCGCTAATGGTTCAAAATTTAGTTGTTTCCATAACTACTCTTTGATTATTTTCAATATCAAAGAGACAAGACATAATATTTGAGACAACTTTTAGGAATTCTGAGGGATGTTGGCCGATGCCGCCCAGTACCTTGAAGACCAGAGATGCTCCCGGGAAAGTAATACAGTTTGCAACTTATGCCAATGGTATGCCGAGAAAACATGTTATTATCCGCACATAACTTAGGCATATTTGTAAATGTAAACAGGTACTGCAAAAATGGACAATGGATTAGGACGTTAATATGTATTCTGTCAGAAATTTTGAAACATGCTTCGAAAGACCCACTTAAAAGAAAATAATTAGAAGAGAATTAAGATTGATTAATTTAGCCAAAGAAACTGCTGGAAATAAAGAAAATAACTCTGCATTTATTTATGAGACAAATGTGATTGTGATGCACTACACAAAGGTAGCATTATATAAAACATTTAGATGTAAAACTTGTTTACATATATTTTCTCGCTAAAATAAGACCAACTTTCATGATACGCCTTTCATAAAAAGTGCATATGCATTAAAGGTACAGCTTCATTGGTATACCATATAAAGTAACAATGAATGTACCGTTAAATGAGAAAATGCAACATATTAATCATTTAAATATTTACATATAATTCAATCTACCCGTAAATTAAATCATATTATAACGATTTTTTTTCCAGATCTTTTTAATGTTATCTGCCGATTTTTTTTTAAAGTGTTTTTACTTGTTATCTATTCCCTTGCGTCTTCTCTATTCCCTTGTCTGCATATTAAAGAATATATACCTTCGTTATGTAAATGATAACATCGGAAAAAAAAGTAAACCTGGTGAAACAATGAAAATCAACATTTGCTAACATTTAAGACATTAACATGAAAGACAATTACGTTATTTTCTCACACATGTTTGTGTTTCAGGAAGCACAGGATATTTATACGAAACTGACTACGAAAGTTACATCATTCTGTTCTTCTGCATGGAGGAAAAGGACGGGATATGCCACCAACCGACCACGGAGTTGTACAGTCGAATGCCAATAGTGTCTCCGGTCATTCTCAGAAGGTTCAATAAATATAACAAGATGTCCTGCAACATGCACGAGGAATACGTCTTACCATCATCGGCTTACGACAGTAAGTATGATGTAATATATACGTTAATGTATGTTTATATCATATATAAATATATACTTAGATATATATATATATATATATATATATATATATATATATAAATTCAAATAAAATATTTCGTTTTAGTCACGATCTGTTACAAACGGACATGTTGCATTTATAAAATTCATAACACCTTCAGTTCGGGACGTTTTTATTGAATTCCCCGATAATATATATATATATAAAACATAAAAGCGGACCGAACTGTCTTGCTAGTGGAGCTTGCTTTTCTAGCAAAGCGGTTGGTACGCCGGACTTGTGCGCCACCGACATGGGTTCGAATCCGGGAACGGCCCAATGTTTTCCCCTGAACGATTTGTCTTCGTAACAAAATGGGAGCTCGTCCGGGATGACGGTAAATTTTGTGGCCCAGAGAATAAGCTCACCAAAGTGTGACTCTCTGGGATAATTAGTCTTGTTCTGATAGCAGGACGCTCTTAAGAGGGGGTGTGTTACGGGGTGACATAAAAGCGAACCGAACTGTCTGGCTAGTGAAGGTTGCTTTTCTAGCGAAGCGGTTGGTACGCCGGACTTGTGCGCCACCGACATGGGTTCCAATCCGGGATCGGCCTAATGTTTTCCCCTGAACAATTTATCTTCGTGACAATATATATATATATATATATATATATATATATATATATATATATGCATGGCCCATCCCTTGTCCTGGCATTAGTATTCTTCATTTAGGGATGACCAATCCGTTCTTGAGTAGTTTATATTCATAATTAGGAAATAAACCACTTTTAAAGAATAAATAAATACATTCCAACGAATCCAAAGTTCTGAAATGGCACTATCGGTATTAGAGAATAGTAGTCGTCTACCTATAAGATATGCGTATGCTACGACGCAACGTCTACGTATAAAAAGATTTAGAACGGTCCTCACAGGACTGTCTTGTATAGAAGATTCCAATATACACTGTATAGAGCGGGGTCCTACTGATATAAGGGTAACGTATGACAACAGATACAATTTCTCAAAAGAGTTGTGTTGTTTACAGATTGTCCTAAAAAGAAGAAGGAAGGTAAGTTTACTTTACACAAAAAAGTATTTTACCGTATCCGTCTTTTAAGTATTTTTTCGAAGCAATATTCAATATCTTTAGAAGCACGTTTCTCGTTTGACATTGTGACGATACATCTGAAGAACACCTGTTAAGAAAAAGAACTGTTTAAACGGTAATCGTGGTAAGTGGGATCAGACTTTTTCTACTGAACATAGAAGTTTTAAATTGAACTTTCTCTTTCAGTACCCGTGTGCACCTGTGATTAGTCATATGCAGACAAAGGTGAGAGTGTATATTTTTTTTTATGATTTTTAAAACAAAATGTAAATTATTACTAGTAGCTCGAGCATTCCAGCCATTCACTGGAAATAAGTGGAAGTGAAGTGCCTGTGACTGACCTGTCCGAATCTTAACAGGAATCGCTCAGGAGGAACATATCTAATCTTGATTCTTTATACTTA